>JAGDYQ010000037.1:353135-666291 GCA_021962125.1 Bulinus truncatus | reverse complement strand
AATATGACCAGTTTTGCTGTTTGATCCTCCTGTGCATTTAATTTTAAGTAATTCATGTTGTATTTAATGATGTTTAGTTTCATGATATGTTTTACAAACTCTAGAAACAAACAATGTCAAATTAGAATTTTATCAGTTAAAACACATATTTTTCTAAATTTTCATGTCACTATCACTGTTGGTCAACTAGTTATTTACCCATTCTAGAAATACAATATTGTTACTAACAAAACTTATCTAATGACTTACATAATGTATTTAATATGCAGCAATGTGTGATAAAAAATCCTTCACATCATTAATTAAAAAATAAAATGTTGGCATGAAAAAAATGTAAACAAAAAGTCTGAGTTATTAGAAAATGTGTGAATCATAGATCAAACATTGAAGACAGGTTTTAAAAAATGAACTTTTACAATAATTTTTTTGCATAGGGTCTGTATAAAGTGGACGAACGTGAAGGACCTGGCATAGTGACATACACTGATGGTCAGCAAGATGTTGGATTGTGGTTAGCGGAAAAAATAATCAAATTTTGCTTACCTGTTAGTGGTGCTTTCTCCATCAAGTCACACCCAGAACTGGAATATAAAGAAGAGGACAAGTGCGTGTACATAAATATAACAGAAGAAAAACATCCTGATGAATCTATTGACCTGATTCTTCACCCACTTCCTCCCCTGGATTATCCACCACAGTCAGATTTAAGCCAGAAGGTAGATTCCCTTTGATGAGAGAGCCTTGGACTGCAAAAGTCTTGCTGTTAACCGAAAGGCTTTTGATTTAGAATTTTTCAGAACTTCACTCCTGTCTCGGATACAGAGGAAAAGATAAGGGCTTGGAATGCCACACCGGGAATGATGGAACTTCAAGAAACACATCAGCAAACATTTGGTTGGCAAATCAGTGGTTGGAGTTTGATGTGAATTCTGTTCTTAAGCTGGACAGAAGAAAGTTTAAACAGGGGTCCACTGGAGCTTCAATCTCAGGAACTAATCATAGCTGCCATGGCTGGGGATGCAAGAAAAAGTGGGAATCTCTTCTGGCATCTGGGAAAGTACACATCCTGATGTTTGTGATTGCTTTCAGGTCATACAGCACTTATTGGTGCAACTGTAAGTAGTTAATTGTTGCAGTTGTGATAAATGTGTTTACTTCTGTGCATAAGCTGCTAGTTTGATGTTTCTCATCATCTTACAGAAACTGCTCTTCTCTGCAAAACATAATTTTCAATGTTTATATTTAGCATGCAGAGTCTGACTGTACTTTAGAAAAGTGGCTCTAGGACCACACCATGTAATTAAAAATCAACACCATTAGCTTGTATTATGTAGAAATAGAAGAGGTTTATTCTGAAAAGAGCTCTTTGAGATAAAAAGGCAGTGGAGCTCTTCTCTAGAATAACAGGCTACATGCATTAAAGTAGAGACCTTAGCTTTCTCATCAATGTCAATTCTTTGGCATAGCGAAGGTTGGGGCAAATTTCTAGGAAATCCTAAGTAGGTGTAATGTTTTCAGGTTTTTGTTCAATTTCACTTATTGTCTTTATTAGACTTTGTTATTTAAAGGTAATATCTTGATAGCGAAATTGATAGACTAATATGCAAAGGGTACAGGGTTCAATCTCTAGTAAAGTAAAAAAGATCTTCAGAATTTACTTTGTCAAAAAAGATTGGATTTTAATATTACATTTATTGAGAAATCAGTGTTAAAATATAATAATTTACCAAACAAATTCTTTTAATTGTTTTTTTTTTCCTTCCCATTTTATTCACTGAATACATTTTTAAAATAAAAATTATGTTAATCGTTTTCAAATTTTATAATCTTTCTATATGAAAATACTAATTAATTAAAAACTAAATCAAACTATTTATTTTTTTAATTCTTGTCTTAATAATTAATATATTCCTAAGTTAGTGTACTCCCCCCTTTGTTTTAAATATTATTAGAAAAGAATGCTGAAAAAAACAGCAGCAATTTTTAGTTGATACTATATCTAATGTATTATGAAGTTCCACCTGCTATTAATACAATATTTACTCCTGTGTTCTGACATTCAGGTAAACTGGCAGATTGACATCATTAACATTCTTCTAAACCATGGAGCAGATGTTAATAGTTTGAATGATGAAGGCAACTCAGCTCTCTCTGCAGGATGTATTTTACATCCCAACCGGTAAGAGATTTTTGTACAACATTTTTGAAGAGCATGAAGCCACCTGAATTTATGAGCATGAAGCAAGAAAATCAACAAAGAAAATTGTTCCACAAACTAGCTTTTACTAGAGAACGTCGAGCTAGTAAGCTAAATCAAATCAACCGCATCAGGTCTGGAGTCCACTGTGTCAACAAATGCAAATTTACAACCATATTCTGAGGGTGACATGAGCCTCAATCAAATCTTCAACAAGAAGAATTTCTTTGAAATCTAGTGAATCAAAATCAAGTTTCTAACCAGGAGAGTATGGCCACCAAAGATGATGATGGGGATTCAGCATATCACTGATGATGATGGTGAAGAGACTGCAGAGGCCATGCCTGGTGAGAACCAAGAAAATAATAAAAGCTTTGAAGATTTTGATTCCAATCAGAGCATTAGAAACTACCAGATTGAAGTCTCTGAAGAACTAGTGGAAAGATGTGCTACTCAACTAAGTCAGAATGAATTAATCATTAAAAGAGAGGATTCTGAGCTTGTTGAGGATAAAGCAAGAAAATTAGCTGTTCAGATAAATTTGTAATTAAATCTTCTCTTACTAAACTTAAAATTTCATTTATATATGTAAACTTAAAATGAATTATATATATTAGCACTTGTACATTTTTAAACATTTTGAAAGTTTTACAATATTTAATTCATGTGTCAATGGTCTTACAAAAATACTTTTTTCTTTTTCAGCAATGAAAAAATGAAATATACTTTAGATCTTTTATTAAGGAGGGGTGCTGACCCCAATGCATCAACTATTCCGATGCCAGTCTTATTTTTTGCCATAAAATCAGGTGATGTTGAAATGGTTAGACAGCTTCTGATGAAGGGAGCTAATCCCAACACAAGGCTCAGTAAAGAGGTAGATACATGTATACTGTATTTCAGTTTTCTAGTATGCTGTCTATAAATATCTTTTTTTGTTTCTTCAATTTTTTTTAGTATACAACATGTTTCTATAAATGGGATTTTTTATTAGCTAAATAACATTCTTTTTTCCCCTCAACATCTTGATGACAAAATTATTATCGAAAAAAACATTGTTCTTATTAATAGCTCTTAAGTAATGAATAGTACATTTCATTTTATAATTTAAATGATTGCTCAATATTTTTTGCATAACTGTATACATTTTCTTTTAAAGAGATTGGTATAGTCAAACTTGGTTTACGAAGGCGCATAATTTGTTCCTTCCAGAGAGGCATTCATTATCCAAAAACTTGTATAAGAAATAATGGACAATCTGATAATTGGTTCCACTTGTATATACATAGGGTTGCCATTTTTTCACCCCCCTTCTGTCTTTTTTTCTTTTGTTTTGTTTCTGTTGCTTGTCCTTTTTTTTCTTTTTTTTTCTTTTCCCTGTTTTTTTTCTTTTCTTGTTGTCCCCTTCTTTTCTTTCTTTTTTGTTTTCTGTGTTTCTTTCTATGTTTCTGTCCTTTTTTCTTCTCTTCTGTCTTTTTTTGCTCTTTTTCCACTGTCCCTGATCTACCCTTTCACCTTGCCCCCCCATTCCCTGTCCCACCCCTCTACATAAGGTTCATGTACATTGACTTTATTTTTCAATTGAATGAGGTGATCAAATGTAATCACTGTGTGGGATGTCTTTCTCTGTTACTGACAGAATCAAAACTATTGGTTTGCTCATCATTGTCTGTTTTTTTCTGTGTGGCATGATCATGGAATTATTTCTGTGACATTTGCATTTGCCTTCTTTGTTAGGATTTTGTGGAAATTCAACATATCTTCTTGTTAAACAGATTCATTGCTAGCACTGTTTTGCTACACTCTCATGATGTTTTCATTATTGTATTTATCTCCCTTCGCTTTATTTAAAGTGGGGGATTTCTCACCTTTTTTTTCATGGAGGGCTGTAGTCACAGCTACTACAGTTACAAGGGTTACCATCCTTTAGTAAACAATATAAAAGTTACTAAACAATACAACAGTTACTATATATTTGTAAACAATATATGCTCACACATAGGTTGATTATTTAAGTGAAATATGGTGAATGAGACCAAGCATAGACAAGAAGAACTATTGGTTCAGTAGTTATCTCATAAATCTTGGCAGGATTAAAATCATAAAATATGTACTCCTACTGCAAGACCTCGCTTTAGTTGAATTTATTTAAGTTTACTCATTTGTGTACAAATTTTGCTGGACTTGTGTTAAATCAAGTTATTACTCATAAACCAAGGTTTGACTGCATTATATTTTTTTTTAAATAAATAATTTTTAATTGAATGAATTACAGCAGGGAGAACTGAGTCCATTACACATTGCTTGTGCCATTCCAGGAGAAGAAGGAGTTGAAATGACTGAACTTCTGCTAGATGCTCTTGCTGACCCAGATGCCAGAGCTGCTGATGATGACTCATTTCTGAATAAGAGTTTGGTAAGAGATTTTATATATTTCAATGGGTACTCTATCATCTGTATTCTTGTCTAATCACTAACTTAAATTGACTAAATCCATAATCTCCTCTTACCATGAACATGTTAAAAATCCAATGTTTAATTTTTTGTTTACTGCAAACCTCTGTGATTTTTGTAACTATCAATTTTCTTTATTTTTTTAATTCACATTTAAAAATATTTTATTTACGATTTAGGAAGAAGAATGGTCTAAAGATCCAATCTCCATTGAATCCAAAAATCTTCTTGGTGGTCGAACAGCACTGCATATAGCTTGTGCAAGGGATGACATTTATAAGGTAAAAATGTATAACATGCTAAAAATCTTTCATTTTTTTTTTATTTTAAGTAACTAAAAATTGTACATAAACCAAATTTAATATACTATACTATAAAAGAAAATTAAAATATTTCTTACCAGTTTTGACTATAAATGAGGGCTTATTTTGTATTTTAATTGGATATGTTTCATTTACACTAACCGAAGTATGCACAAGGCAGTATAAGTTGTTTTTTTTTTATTTTGTGTATTATAAAAAACTGCTTGCCTTGCAAAAAGATGTATTAATTTTATTTAACATTAGGTCTTTTTTCAAGATGTGCTATTATATTTTTGTATTTATTTTAACTATTATAGTAACATTTCTAGTAATGCATCTTGATTTGGAATGTCATAATTGATAAGTAATTAAAAATTATTTTCATCTTTAGAATTCAAGCAGAGTTATCAGACTTTTACTTGAGCATAAAGCCAGCACAAGTTTAATTTGTAATGGATTTTCCCCATTGGCATTAGCCATAGCAAGTGGTAATGATCTTGTAAGTACAAATCTTTCCAGTAGTAGAATTTTCTTTTCCATTTTTCTTGTGACATTATACATATATAATAATTCATTAAATCTTATTTACAATATACTTCAGTATATTAAATAAACATCGAAAAAAGTAGCAATTAATTCAATTAAATAAATAATGCCATTTATTCTCATTGTCATGGAATTAATCAGGCAGTTGATGAGCTTTTATCCTTTGGAGCTGACCCAAGTCAGCCATTAACCCATGGAGTTGGGAGTGCATTGTGTGTTGCCAATAATCCAGAATTCGAACATAGAAGGACAATACAAGCAAGAGTACAGTTGGTAAGCACCAGGAGATGTGTAATTTAAATATGGGATGTGAACCAAGCTCTAAATTGTATTTATTTATTTATTTTATGATAATTGTAAAATGCTCAGTGAAATATGTTTATTAATAAAAAAAATTGAAGTTATGTCACTTGATACATGAAACTAATTCTAGTATACAATTCTTTCTTTTGCTTTATTTATCTTAGTTTTTTATTTTCTTAAATTGTTATAGATTAATTTTCTCCTGTTCAGAAGATTCTAGAAATTCTCTCTTGATGTTCTAGACTCTTATTTAATAATTGTATATCTAATGAAGTTAAACCATTAATATAAATTGGATAATGAATTAACATTAAACCAACAGAAAAAGTACAAATGATAATGGATTAATTATAGATAGAGTTCTTTTAAACTGAAAAAATAATTTTTTCTTACTTTACTATTTTAAGCTATTATCTCTATATACTATGGTTTGATATGAATAATTAATTATAAAAATACATAACAGGTTGATAAACTTATAAAAGCGGGTGCTGACATTCTTTCTCCTGTTGCCATTGGCCCCAAAAGAATTATTGGAACAGCTGTTGACTATGCTTACTATATGTTTAATCAGGTAAAATATTTATATTGATGAAAATGACATAGTTTGAAGCATTTTGTTCACTAAAGCTTTTACATTAAGTAACTCTCTCTTAGCCATTTCCACTATCAGCTAATGCATGTTATAAAATATTTAAAAAGAAAGAAATTTAATGAAACACATAAATTATTAAGATGAACACAAGCTTATCAAAAAAAATTTTTAATGAAACTACTGATTTTTGAAGAATATATAGAAAAAAAAACAACTTGGCAAATTTATTTTGGAAACTGTTTTTTTAAGGTTATGTAGTTTAACTGTCCTTAACTAACATTTTAACTTAAAAAAATCAATGGGGCTTTTAATTGTTGAATCAAATTTTGATTATTTTTAAACTCTTATCACATAAAATATCACAGTTTATTTATCTCATTTATTCAAATTTACAAAATATCACTTTTGTTTCTTCAAATCTGATATTATATCAATTTTTTTTGTCACAGAAAATAGCTTTTATTTTTATCACTTTTTATGTTGCCACTGTGTGATTTTCACAATGTACATAGGATCGTAGAATTGCTCACATGCATTATCATACTCTCACTCTCTACTGAGCATGTAAGCGCCTCATAATGCACGAGAGCCTCTTGGGGCATGTGGGAGATATCATGCGTATCAAAGCAGTTGAAAGGGAAAAAAAGAGAATTTCAGATGAGGAAAAAGTAGGGGCTAGAAGTGAGTTTATAGAAGCAACAGAGCTTCATAATTTATTACTCCTGTAATAATTTTATTTTTAATTGTCATTGAATGCTTAGTTATATCATCACTTAGAAATAGTTAAAAATGATATTGTTCTGCTATTGTCACCATTTTTCTTTTTTAATTATATCTGAATTAGGTCAGAGTGCAAGTACCAATTTTGTTTACATTGGTGCTGGGGGCTATTTACACCCCCTAGAATGAAGGCAAAAAGCCGGGCCTTACTCAGCCAAGGGTCAAGTGAAATTTGAGGATGGTGATGAGATGAATCCCCAACAAGGTCAGTTCATGTGAAGCATTATATGAATTTTAATAATAATGTATTATACTGTTCAAATTATATATTTAAGATACATAAGTATACTTAAAGTCCTTTTTATGAGTAATAAATTTTTTTTTGTGTAATTATATCATTTATAAAATACTTAATTCAGCTTATACTGTACATGTTTTCTCCTGTTGACATGTTTTTTTAGTAAGAGCAGTTTGTATTAACTCATACAAAAGTGTTTTCTTATTTTTATTTAAAGCTATTTTTTTTTATTAAATTATACAAAAAACTAGTTAATTAAGAAGGGAGTTAACAAAGAGTGAATCTGATTAGAACGTCAGCTGACATACCTTTCATGAAATAACATTTAACCTCTTTTTACACCATTTATCCTATGAAGTTTTCAGCCTTTCTATGAGTGTGTGATCGGGAAGCAATGCTGATTTTTTTGATAATGCACTTATTATATATTTTCTGATAAGAAAAAAAAAACATGCACTGTAATTAGTTTTAAAACACCTTTGTTTTGCAATCTATAAAGTTTATCTTTAATTTTTACTTCTCAATTTCTGGGATTGATGGCACAGAAGGATTTTTTCATGCCTATTTTTTTTTTAAATTAAATATTTATATCAAGGTTATTTAAAGGGCTACTTAAAAGTAAAAGAATGCACTTTGGTTTACCTAGAAATTGTCAGTATAGACTAGTTTTCAATTACTCTATGACACCATGCATAAAATATATTTATTATTCTATTAAAAGAGGATGTTTTTATTAACTTAGCTCATTTTTAAAGCAATATTTCAAATTGTGATACATTATTGCTATGAAATTTATACCTTTGTTGCACATGAATAATAGTTACCCCATAAAATAACACAGAAATTTTAGAATTCCTGCTTTAGAAAAAATTTCATTATACATACATTTATTAACTGACTTTTATTCATAACCCCCCCCCCCCCCCCCCCCCCCCCCCCCCCCCCCCCCCCCCCCCCCCCCCCCCCCCCCCCCCCCCCCCCCCCCCCCCCCCCCCCCCCCCCCCCCCCCCCCCCCCCCCCCCCCCCCCCCCCCCCCCCCCCCCCCCCCCCCCCCCCCCCCCCCCCCCCCCCCCCCCCCCCCCCCCCCCCCCCCCCCCCCCCCCCCCCCCCCCCCCCCCCCCCCCCCCCCCCCCCCCCCCCCCCCCCCCCCCCCCCCCCCCCCCCCCCCCCCCCCCCTATTTTTCCCTTCATTTAACTCACCATTAACTTATAGTTTGGGATTCTTTTTGTGCATTTTATTTGACTTAAATATTCAAGATAATTTCAAAATAACTAGGTCAGGTGTCGTAGTTATGGATGGTGTGGATTCTAAGCAACTTAAGAACATGACCCAAAGTCGTGCTAAAACTCCATTGAGGTTAGCCCAGCAGTGTTGTAGACAGAACTTCATTATTCTTTTTTTTTTATGCTGTTATACATGTATTTTCTTTTTAGTTATAGTTTTAAGTAGATTTAGAAATAGATACAATTATGTACTGTGTCTCATGTTTAGATAGTTGTAGCAAGCTATGCAGCCAGGAATTACATTTTAACAATCAATATTCTTAATCTGCTTTTATTCATTTTATTTTTTTTTTGTTAAATGGTTTTATCTGGGAAAAAAATGCATTTTCAGTATTATGATAACCCTGTTAACAAAACTATTTGTACAGGCATACACTTTTTAATGTTCCTATTTTTGCTTTATATGATTATCACTCTTAGCTTTTAGTTCATTTTTCCATAATTTCTTGTTGCAATTATATAGCTTTCATTTTACTAAAAAAAAAAATTTTTTCTCAATTTTCTTGAACCATTTTAAAATCTAGATAGACTAGTCTGATAGATTGATTACTGTATGATCTTTGTTTATTCTACAAATATTACCAGATATTACCAAATATTATATGAAATAATAAAAATAATCATACATTTATACAATTTGCATCTAAAAACATAATAATAAATAAAAAAATATACTAAAGATTTTTTTTTCAATGCACATTCCTCACAAAGTTGCCCAAACTTCTTTTTTTTTAACTGTAAATTTTTGGAAGTTTTAATGTTTGAATTCAAATTGTTCTAAATTATTTAGAACAATTCAAGTTGTAATAGGATATAAAATTTCATAGCCAAAAGATCAATAACAATTTACTAGTACTCATGAGCATTTTAATATAATAGTTACTACTTCTTTTTGGACAAATTGACATATTTTGATTACAGAAAATTTACTTTTATCTCTATGTCATTCTTTTTCACCCTTATTGCTTGACATATTTGACATTTATTCAAATAGTTTTTTTTTAGTAAATTCAATGTACAGATATTTATTTGTTCATGCCTAATTTTATTTTAAACAGGAACTATTGTAATTGGTTTATTATTCAAAAGATTGCAAATATAATTATCTACCAGAAATGGATTTTGCTATAGCACTTGTATTACAGAAACCATATACAAAGTTTTTAAAAAATCTATGTAATTTATTAAAACTCATTTTAATGTTAAGCTTTTACAATATTTATGTATATGTAGTATTCTTGTGACATATTGTTATTCCATATTTTTCACTTTGTACATGTCTGTATATATCAAATGATGTGAGATGAGTAAGAGACATTAATACCTTTGCAAAATATCCTTTATCTTTAAAAAACTCAATTGCACTGAAAAATTATACAATTTTTCTTATACAGTTGTATATTGTTACTGCTAAAAAGATTTCATTGCTAGGCCTTTAAAAATATTTCTCCTCTGTTTCAGAAAACCTTTGTTCAAGTATTGTTATGAATGTGGAAGATCTGTAGGTGTTCGACTTGTTGCTTGTACTAGGTGTAAAGAAGTTTACTATTGTAGCAAAGCCTGTAAAATGAAAGCTTGGAATGCTAGACATAAAGAAGAATGTATTAGAGTTGGAGGTAATTCTGAAAGTTTTTTATAAAACTTATTGGAAAAATTCTTTAGAAAACTTAATGATGTTGCCTTGATCTATACTTTTAAAACTCTTAAAATTAGTTGGCAGAGACATTTAGCATAAAAGTAACTTTGCAAAAAAAAAAGTTAAATGAGAGAATTAAAAGAAAGGATGTAATATATTATGCAGGTCGATCAAGAAGTCCTAGTCCAAAGCGCAGAGGAGAAAGTCCCACATCCACAACTGTTGCAGACAAAAATAAAAGAATTTCTGGCTCTAATAAAATAACTGTAAGACTTAATTTTTTATATCAAAATTAATTTTCTCATTCAGCATTTTTGTGTAATATAAATTGTCACTTTTTTGTAAATAATGTAATTATAATTATGGTTTATCTAATGATTTGATATGTATGTCTCTATTCTGTTAGTATGTAAGTGTATTGTCTCACCATGGGGCATGTAATTATTTGACATACTTTAGGTAATACATGAACCTAAAAACTTATTTAAAATAAATTGGCTATGATGATAAATGCTTAATTTGAAGGAAATATCATAGACTAATGCTATGTAATAATGTCTAACATTTTTAGTTTTTTAATTATGCAAAAATTCAATTGTTCTGAGATTTTAAGATCCATTAAATTGCTGACTCTGACTAGCTATACTGTGGTGGTAGGTAATGAGTGTATTTCATTTGGTGTTAATATTGATGTACATTAGTTTACAGTCTCATATATTTCTTGTACTGAGACATCAATTTAAAAAAAAAACCATAGAATTTGATTCTGTGCAGTAAATATTTCATTTATCTGTGAATATTGCCATCTTGATTTACTGTTAATTTATTATAAAGATGTTGTGTTTTTAAATTAATGAATCAACTGTTTAGTGCAAGACACTAATGATGTCTTAATATTGATTAAAACATCTCAAGCAAAGGGTTTTAATTTATCACCACGGCCTGCTAACTGCATAAAAATTGCAGCTCTTTGCACCTTCTTTCCTGGTAGAAAAAGTGTACATTTCTGCATTATTTTGTATTTTCTATAAACTGTTACAAGAAGTTTAGAATACATTGCAGGGGTCAGGTTACAGTGATAGAAAGAGAGAATTATCCTCTTCTAGCCTTCAATCATTGACTAGTGGACCATTGGATAGATATGCGAACTCTCCATCTGACTCTCCATCTGTTGTGGATAACCATGGCACTCAAGACATCTTGGAAAATGAAAAAAGTGAAGAAAATTTAAACCATGGTACAAAGAAAGGGAAATCAGACAAGAGCCCAATAAAAAATGTGGCCAGTGAAAGAAAAGTTTTAGAGAAGAGAAGTGATAATTTACAGAATATCAAAGGTCAAAATTTACCTGTAAAAGGCCCCAAGATATCACCTCATCATCCACAAGAGAAACGAAAAGAAGAAAGAACTAGACTGCCTCCAATACATTCTCATCTTTTTTCTATTAAGGTTGTAAGGATTTTTGGCTTGACAAATTCTTTTATCAAGATGTAGTCATTCTAATTATTTGCCCGGGATACTGTCCATTAATGATGTGCTTAAGGAACAAAAACTCTAGGTTTAAAAAAAAATATCTATGAATTTTCAAGTAGAATAGTAATCAACATTTGTTAAGCTTGAAAAGTATTGACTTAAACAGAAAAAAGTTGAAAGTGACTCTAGCTCCCCTGCATCATTATTGGACAAACATTTCACTAATGTGCCTGTCAGTAAGCCTGTGACAAATTTTAGGAGCTGTTTTATTTTTAACCATATAACATTATTTTTTTCTCTCGCTATTTTACATTCTTTGGAGTGTGTTAACATTTTGAATGGGATCGGATTTTTTTTCCAGCCATTACTAAACACCAACATTTTTAATATGAATCATATTGAAGTCTAGTTAATGTTTTATCCTAATAATTGTGTGCTTACTTTTGAAAAAAAAAAAAAGATCAATGATGAATGTAGCCAGATATCAGTAGCTTTCATATTTGCATACTTATTTTATTTTTGTGTGAAGTTGATACATGTATTAATTATTATAGTCAGAGTAAGCTTTATTTTTATTGCATAAGTCAAGTCTGGTTTCTATGACTAATTATGATTTTCTATCACAGCAATTTTTAGGATGAAAGCTAAAAGATCTTCCAAGCTGCTGCAGCTATTGTTTGATTTTGTTTGATTTTTTTTATAAATTTTGCTTGACTTATATTCTAACTGAAATTAACTGGTTTGCATTTATTATAGGTGTATAAAAAACTAAAGGCTGCATATAACATTAATGTTTCAAAGATATTTGCAATAAGCCTATAGTTAAAAAAAACAACTTTTTAGAAGTATATTTCTAATGTTCTCACTTGATGGTTTTCTTTTTTTTTTTTTATATAACTACACCATCTATTTAGTGAATCACTTGTTTAATAAAACTCTAACAATTGTTTTAATGATAATCAATGTAAAAAAAAATTCTTGCACAATTTGGTAATTAAAGTATAATTTGAGAAAGTCTTTGTCTAATTCAAATTTTAACATCTTTTATACATTTACTCTTCTAAACAGTTCAATTTTTTACTTCTTTTTTTTTTTTTATTTCCTTTTAAAAACAGGTTCCTGTCAAGGGTCTGAGTAAAAGTGCAGAAGGTGAAAGAAAACTTGCAAAACACAAATTCCGTACAGGAAGTCCACCAAATTATGAATTTGTCTATATTGACAACTACAGTCATAATTAATTTAAAAAAAAAAACATAGTGAATTTTTTTTTCTAAAAATGTATTGTTATTTTTATCTTAATTTTTTTTTAAGTTAACTGGGAATATTTTTCTTAATTTTGTTTTCATGAGGTTAAAAAAAAAACTGGGTTATGAAGATAAAAATTATACAATCAAATGATTTTACTTAAAAAATTATACACAGATAAGTACATTTTTAATCAGTTGAATTTCACTTTTTACCTAATGTAGTTGAGACATCCATATATTTTAATGTGATTCATTATAGTAATAATAAAAAATTGTATATTTAATAATTGGTTTTGTAATGTGATTGTGTTTTGAAAGATATGAATTATTTTCAATCATGAAGCTTTTTGCTTTGTTAAAACAATATTATATATAAGCTATTTAAATACATAACTATTTGAAATCTTTTTTTTTTAAATTGTAATCATATCACAATGGTTTTGAACTTCTAGTAGTGTGATATTTTTTTTTTATAAATTGTATTCATCTTGTTATATATAGTGTTGTTTTTTTTAAATGTAATTTGGAAGTATTATTTTATGGTTTGCTTGTTTTAAAGCTTATTGATTCTTATTAATAATATCATATTTGTGCTAAAAAGATGACATATTATTATTAGCAGAGAAAAAACAAATTAAAATCATGGAAATCAGTTTGTTTTCCATATTCTACACATAAAATAAAATTAATCAATGAAATCTCAACATATGCCCTTTCATTTGCTATAGTCATATTATTTCTAGATTTAAAAAAATGTTTGCTATACAAATGCAGTTTATGTAATATCATGATATATAAGTATACCATTTGTAAATGTTATTAAGAAATATCACGTTGTTACTATACTGTTATTACCACTTAATTTCTGTCATTATCTTGCAATTTTTTTATTTTTATTTTAGAAAAAGTCATGAAACAAAAATTTAAAATAATGATATAACATATTCTTAGATTAAAAAATTGTAACAGCTGTCTGTGACAAAACAGCTCACATTTTAATTTATGAGGAAGTTACAATGAAAGAGGCTAAATAACTTCTGTAAATGCTGTTTTTGTTGGAATTAAGTCATAATTAGCAATAAATTTGAATAGAATACACATTTTCTATGTATTTATTTATATTTGTGGTTTATTCTTGTAAAACTATTTCTGCAGCAATATATATAATTAAAAAAAAATTAACAGCAAACAACTAATAGTGGGGAACAAACATTCCAACTGTTCAGTTTAGCTACCACATAAGAAAATTTTACCATTAAACCAAAGACATTTGGCATCTATCCATATTTCAAAGATTATTTTTATTTCAATGATAATAAATGATAAGTACATAGTAAACTATTTTATTTCGTTCGTTTATAAACCTTACTTTTAAATCTTGAATCATTTTATCACAGTAAATACATTTTTAAAAGACAAAACAGTTTAAAATATAAGTTAAGAAGATCATTTCAAGAATCAGAAAAGTAATATTGATGACTCTTAGAAGAAAATAACATTTTTTGCTTTAAAATATAAAATTTTGTAGGTGATATACATTTAAAAGATTAAATGCATTTCATTCATTTGCAAATCATATTATAAAAGCTGCTTTGCATCAGTTTAAACACTACATGAACATTTATAGAAAAATATAATGCTTTATTGTATTTATAATTTAACTTATTAACATTCAACATTGAAACTTAAAACCATTTGTATATGTCTTTAGTGTGTGCTTTTCCAGCATACAGATACTGATGCATTTCTTTCATAGCGTTTGAATGACAGAATATTAAATTGTGTGCTTGGATGACATCAGTGAGGGTATTTCAAGGGTTCTTAAAGATAACATTTGAACTTTCATCACATTCACTACGATTTAATCTATTCATCATTCAGTACCATCATGGGGTAAAACCATGCCATTTTAATAAACTGTTCATCACATAATAGCTGCTAATTCCCCCCCCTCCACTGTCCCCCCAATGAAAAAAAAAAACTATTGGCCTACATTTTATAAAGTATAACTTCTCAAACTCATCAAAATAATGTCATTTAGATAGAAAATAAATAAATGTAAAGCCAATAGGCCTATAAATTTTATCTAAAAAAATTGCAAAATATGACTGCACTTTATCGTAACATTAAAAACTTTCAGTAAAATACAGGAATGTGTGACATATTATGAAGTATAAATAAAAATAATTTACATGGCAAAATGAAGTCAAAAAAATTGTTTAAGACTATTCAATGAAGTGAAAAAAAAGTCTCATCACTTTAGTTTGTCTGTTGTTGTATCTATTGCAATTATTCACTTTAATTTGTCTGTTGTTGTACCTATTACAATTCTTCACTTTAATTTGTCTGTTGTTGTGTCTATTATGATATATGGCCAAAAGCCAAATAACAGCTGAAAATAAAAAAAATTATCTTTTTAAAAAATAAAATTCTTTTATTCATCAAATACTGCTAAAATAAATATCACATTTGATCTAATACATTGAATAGTCTCAATTACCTTAAATCTTGGCTTTCTTTGAAGATACAAATATCTTGTATGCAGCCTAAAGTAAAAAAAAAATCATTAAAAAAAATGTTTGAAATTCATTAAAATTTTTACTTTTAAACTCTTATACTTAAAAAAAATACTTTGAACAGTTAAGCTTATTTGAATGAAATACTTACGAGAATAAAAGACCTAAATAGGCTCCAATACCAGAGAAAATGTGCCACCATGCATGACATTCAAATAACATCCCTGATGCCTGAGAGATTTTGAGAGTTCTGTAATAAGATTGAAAGATTGATTTTAATAAAGTCTTCATTAAATTTCAATATATTTAAATTATGAAAAAAGCTTCTATAGGTTATTTGACAGCTGAAAATTTTCATGAACAAAATAATTAATTAGTTCTACAAAGGTATGTATGGGGAGTGATAGTTGTGTGTTGCAGGTGCTCACCTTCTCTCCCTCTCTCTCTGTCTCTCTCTCTCTCTCTCTCTCTCTATATATATATATATATATATATATATATATATATATTAGAGCTGCTGTTCGATTAAAAATTTTAATCGAAATTAACGCATAATTAAAAAAAATATCGCAAATTAACGCATATTTAATCGAAAAAATACTTTATTTATTAATTGTAACATTTTTTAATTCTATCAACAAGTCATTTTAAAATGATAACAACGTGTGGTTATTTTTTCGCACTTACTTGGCCTAAGCAATAGAGTATTAAACCTGTGTGTATGTGTGTGTGCGTGCGTGTGTGTGTGTGCGTGTGTGTGTGTGTGTGTGTGTGAGACGTCTTTGACAAGCCAGACCTTGAAATGTTCGACTCATTTTTGACGCGAGCAAGTAAGCATCCTTGTTCATTTGTTCTCAGTCTCAGATGTGGGTTGCGACTTGTTATAAAGTGTGTCGTCAACAGGAAAGAAAGAACAGAAGATGAAAAATGAAAGCCGACCGATAACTTCAAAGAGTGTCATTTTACACAATATTTTTTTAAACTGACAGACCGATAAAAAAAATTACTTTTTGTTGTTCACTGAAACATTGAACAAATAGTTGAAAGTAAGAAAGTAAATGAATGAAAGAATATAAGAATAACAAAAGAAGATTAAAAGTAAATTTGTCCTTCAACTCGCCGACTGTGGTAGATGACGTCACTTACCAACCACAAGTTACATTGTTTCAAAGCCATGACACTTGTCAATCAAACTATAACACGTGCAGATGTTCATTAATTGCATCATTCAGGGTCATAAGTTTGAATTAAGAAATGGCAATCCTATTGTTTCAAGGTCATATAGATGATATGATTTATGTAAACTCTGTGTTCGGGTTTTTTTTTCTTCTTTTTTTTTTTTTAAATCTCGTCTGATCTGGTTATAGAATTGGGTTATTTACTGATTTTTTTATTTCATCTGCAACTCTGAAATAACACCATTTGGGTAAAATTTAACGCATTTAGGTGTTTGTGTTAAAAAATGTAATCGCATATTTTTAACGCATTAATTACGCTTTAATTGCAGTAAATCAACAGCCATATATAAAATTTAACTCAGTATCACAATAATTATGAAAAATACAGCCACTGTCTCGGGTACAGATGTATTAGCAAGATGTTATACTATCAAAATACGATACAAAATTATGCGCAAAAAAAAAATGATGATACAAAATTTCTAGCATCTCGTTATTTTGATCTAATTATAAACGGGTTCATTATACCTCCACCAATACACTACAGTATATAATGTAAACTAGTGAATGAAAGTTTTCTCTTTTTACATCGACCGGGAAGGGAGCAGGAGTTTACTTGTCGAAGGGCTAAATAACCAAAACATCTTCATCATATATTACAAGTGGGGCTTCAGTCGACATACCTGGGGGTGAGGGTATGTGCGAATTGCGGCAGGGTGGGTGTGGTAGATCTACTTAATAAGTGGACGGAACTTAAACTTCATATGGTGAAATTCTGTTATTTATCGTTTTGGGGAACTTTCCGCATTTAGTCAAATTAACGCATTTAAGTGTTGCGTTAAAAATTTTAATCGCAAATTTTTTTGACGCGTTAATCGCAAATTAACGCAGTTTAATCAGCAGCCCTAATATATATATATATATATATATATATATATATATATATATATATATATAAATATATATATATATATATATATAAGAAATTCATTTAGAGTGCCTGAACATTTTTCTCGAGATCAATTACCCAGAAAAAAAGATAAAATGTGGGTATCCAAGTTAAATATGTTAATATGATATATGATGTTCTATGTGTATCATTGTTACTGATATTATAAGTAATGTCATTGTGTATGTTTACGATTGTGTGTGTACATATATATATGTCGATGCCTGGAGATATATAACTGTGTATATGTTCAGTGGTGTAACTAGTATTTACATCGCACTCGAACATCTAGTAAACATAACAAAACAAGCAATTTAAGTCTTTTCCGTTTCGGACAAAGGACATATTAGAGCATTTTCGTGTATGCAGTGGCTGTTTTGATAAATAGAGAGGGAAGTAATCATGTTGAATAACTGTTACAAAAATAAATAATGATTATGCCCATTTCATTAGCTTTTATTATTTATATTTAAAATATAAGCAAAAACGGTACCTAGGAAAGTCTTATATTCGGCCCTGAGATGTCAGATCGCAAAATGGACTTTTGATGTACACTTGGCAGGCAAGGACCTACAAAATAATATATACATCATGGGTCTAGGACTTATTGTTGCTGAGATATAGGGGGCTCCTTTATAAATATAGCTTATATAGTAAAAAAAAAGGTACTTAATACGCCCCCATTTTCGGCCCTCAGAGGTCAGATCACGAAATGGACCAAAGTGTTTTCTCGGCAGGCCAAGACCTACAAAATGATATATACATCATGTGTCTAGGACTTATGGTTGTTGAGATCTAGGGCGATGACGGACAGACAGACAGACAGACAAATCGGGGACGATAGAGCATTTTTTTCGAAAATGCTCTAAAAACTGTAAAACTAATTATCCAATAATGAACATCAACGATTAGAATCACGTCTCTATGATAAGTCACTATACTAATTGTCCGTTCCGTCACCACAATAAAATACTTCTTACTAACTCCTTCGTTCCTTCCGAATTACTCTACCTTTCTTAAACTTAACAAAAACTACACTGACCTCTCTCTTTCTGTCGTGACCTGTATATCTCCGCGTCCCTACAACTGACCAACGCTGTCCCTTTCGGCCCGCCTTCGTCTCCCCACCTGTCCAATTACGTAATATCGAACTCTACACGCTGCTGTTATTGATCATCAGTCCTGACCTATTTTCACTGTCCGTATGATTCGTTTGTCTATCTATGTATCTATCTATCGGTCTATCTCTCGATCTATCTGTCTATCTATCTAAACAATTATTCTGTCTATCTATGTCTATATATCTACTATCACTGTCCTTACAGACATTGTGTAACTATTTTACTAACATTCCAATTATGTAATGTATAACAGCTGGCTGGGTAGTGACTTACTATATTTTTGTAGGCTAAAGTACTTTAAAGATTTATAAACCCGGTATAAACCAATCACCGCGATTTTTCTCCCGTTTACACGTCTCAGTAGAATGAACCCGCCACACAACAAACACACACACACAGTACCGCATTTACACACACTGCACTATGGATATACTGCTGCAATAGATAGTAAAGGTTGCATGCATTGAACTTTGCCAGATATGGACTAATATGACATACAATCTGTGTTTCATTATATACGTTCATAGTGAAAGTAATACTCTAGAATTTAGCTAATCGTTGAGATTTCATTATACTAACTATGTATAAAAGTCTGGGATATTCAACTGGGAACTTCGATTTGTGCACACAGTGGCAATCTAAATAGGCTACTTTGGAAATGTTGAACACTGTTATATACAGCTCAAAGTGTTGTATGTGCTGATATTATAGGCTTGACAAATACTGGAAGTGTTGAACACTAACTGATATATTGCTCACAGTGTGGTAGGTGCTGATGGTATAGACTTGATAAACATGGAGCTTGACATCTGCTGTGGTGCTACGTTTTATCTCTCCTTGCTCATCCTCGGGCTGGTGGCCTATGTTGTGTACAAACAAGTGCTCACGAAGGACAACTGGGGCAGGTATGGAGTGAAACAGGTCAGCATGACTAGAGTGGTTTTTGATGATTTCAGGTAAGTGTAATTTCTCTCTGTATTTAAACCGGCAAAACATAAATACACTTAAAATGGACACATGCCACTTTATTGTGTTGTGTGACGCAATGACAACACTGACCGCCCAGTGACGTATCATTCACCAATGACCGCCCCTTGACGTATCATTCATCACTGACCCTTCTTCCCTTTTCCACCTCCTCCATCTTTATATAAGTAACCAGCTCATTCAATGAAGATTAGTATCAGTAAAAATAAAATCATTGCAATAGAATAAATTTTTTTAAAAATAATTTAATTATATTTGATCCAGTTACGCCATGGGGGACATAGTACCTCCCTCAGTCCATGCCATTCCCCAAACAGGGCCCTGAGGCCATGCCCACCCCCTAGTCCCACTAGGAATGTTCTCCACATTTTCCAAATGCTGTGTGAGGCAAAAGATGTTGCCATGCGCAACTTTGGAAGGAAATTAGAACGTGTGTGTGTGTGCAACATAAAGATACACTGTATATTATAGATGGGCGTAATAGAACGAGGCATTTGTGCGCTCTGTTGACATATGTGTGCGTGCGTCTGACAAGCTTTATGTGGGCGTCCACTAACAAATCCTAGAGGGGACACTGACCACTGGTAGACTGGCTACAAACAACTTACCTAGTTCGGCCAAAATTTCATTCTATACAGTGGCTATCGTAATTACCCCTCTCCCACAACAAACGAATGAATTTTCCCAGTGGAGAAGAGGGGGGGAGGTGGGGAGGTCATAACTCTGTTAAGTCGGCCTCAGCTTCTACTACCCACCATTGCTAAGTTTTCCCCACCATTGCTATATTTTCCCCACCATTGCTATATTTTCCCCACCATTGCTATATTTTCCCCACCATTGCTAAGTTTTCCCCACCATTGCTATATTTTCCCCACCATTGCTATATTTTCCCCACCATTGCTAAGTTTTCCCCACCATTGCTATATTTTCCCCACCATTGCTAAGTTTTCCCCACCATTGCTATATTTTCCCCACCATTGCTATATTTTCCCCACCATTGCTATATTTTCCCCACCATTGCTAAGTTTTCCCCACCATTGCTATATTTTCCCCACCATTGCTATATTTTCCCCACCATTGCTAAGTTTTCCCCACCATTGCTATATTTTCCCCACCATTGCTATATTTTCCCCACCATTGCTATATTTTCCCCACCATTGCTATATTTTCCCCACCATTGCTAAGTTTTCCCCACCATTGCTATATTTTCCCCACCATTGCTATATTTTCCCCACCATTGCTAAGTTTTCCCCACCATTGCTATATTTTCCCCACCATTGCTAAGTTTTCCCCACCATTGCTATATTTTCCCCACCATTGCTATATTTTCCCCACCATTGCTAAGTTTTCCCCACCATTGCTATATTTTCCCCACCATTGCTATATTTTTCCCACCATTGCTATATTTTCCCCACCATTGCTATATTTTCCCCACCATTGCTATATTTTCCCCACCATTGCTATATTTTCCCCACCATTGCTAAGTTTTCCCCACCATTGCTAAGTTTTCCCCACCATTGCTATATTTTCCCCACCATTGCTATATTTTCCCCACCATTGCTATATTTTCCCCACCATGGCTAAGTTTTCCCCACCATTGCTATATTTTCCCCACCATTGCTAAGTTTTCCCCACCATTGCTATATTTTCCCCACCATTGCTATATTTTCCCCACCATTGCTAAGTTTTCCCCACCATTGCTAAGTTTTCCCCACCATTGCTATATTTTCCCCACCATTGCTATATTTTCCCCACCATTGCTAAGTTTTCCCCACCATTGCTATATTTTCCCCACCATTGCTAAGTTTTCCCCACCATTGCTATATTTTCCCCACCATTGCTATATTTTCCCCACCATTGCTAAGTTTTCCCCACCATTGCTATATTTTCCCCACCATTGCTAAGTTTTCCCACCATTGCTATATTTTCCCCACCATTGCTAAGTTTTCCCCACCATTGCTATATTTTCCCCACCATTGCTATATTTTCCCCACCATTGCTATATTTTCCCCACCATCGCTATATTTTCCCCACCATTGCTATATTTTCCCCACCATTGCTATATTTTCCCCACCGTTGCTATATTTTCCCACCATTGCTATATTTTCCCCACCATCGCTATATTTTCCCCACCATTGCTATATTTTCCCCACCATCGCTATATTTTTCCCACCATTGCTAAGTTTCTCCCACCATTGCTAAGTTTCTCCCACCATTGCTAAGTTTTTCCCACCATTGCTAAGTTTCTCCCACCATTGCTATATTTTTCCCACCATTGCTATATTTTCCCCACCATTGCTAAGTTTTTCCCACCATTGCTAAGTTTCTCCCACCATTGCTAAGTTTTTCCCACCATTGCTAAGTTTTTTCCCACCATTGCTAAGTTTGTTCCCACCATTGCTAAGTTTTTTCTTATTCTTCTCCTCACTGACCCATATTATTGTATTTCAGAGCCGCCTCCAACAGGATCATCAAGGAAGAAGGGGACACTGTGGGGCTCAACATGGGGGAGATGATGCTGATGACACGTGACCTAGGCATCTTAAAGCAGGTGATGGTCAAGGACTTCAACAACTACGTGGACAGGTCCATCCTCATAGTGTCCAACTCTCCTATGGCTAAAAGTGTCTTCTTCCTAGGTGGTCAAGACTGGAAGAGGATACGTCATTTGATAACACCATCATTCAGGTGTGTATGTCATATGAGGAATGTTTCAATAAAGAACCACGGGATATAAATTATACAGAAAGCGCATTGCGTTTTAAAAAGTACTAGCTGTACCCTGCAAAACCTGTGCATAGAGTTATACCCCTTTAGGTTTGATCGGTAGGCTAGGTTATTTTCGGTTTCTGGCAGATCCGATTTTTTCATGATTGTATTATAACTGGAATACTGTTGTACTTATTCATTACTTTCGATTTAACGCAGAACCCAAATCGCTATTATTTTATTAGATTCTTTCATTGACTAAATAAATGACGCCATTTTTGTTATGTTCCTTTTTAATAGTGCGGCACTTAAACATTGATACACAATAGAATTATACACAAATATGGCGGCTATTTGGAAAATTTAATTTAAATTGACAATAAAAATTCTGAACAATTTAAATAATGTGTAAAGAACAACAAAACTTTAAAAAAAAAACTTTTTTGTAAAGGGATTGATCTGAATAACTTTTAGGGGAAAATTATTGCTGTAAGGAATTATTTTAAGTGACTCTAACCGTTAATGTCATAGCAAAGCATTGTTCAATGGACAGTTTCAGTTCCAATCTATTGTTCAATGGACAGTTTCAGTTCCGATTCATTATTCAATGGACAGTTTTAGTTCCAATCCATTGTTCAATGGATAGTTTCAGTTCCAATCTATTGTTCAATGGACAGTTTCAGTTCCGATTCATTGTTCAATGGACAGTTTTAGTTTCAATCCATTGTTCAATGGACAATTTTAGTTCCAATCCATTGTTCAATGGAAAGTTTTGGTTTTAATCCATTGTTCAGTGGACAGTTTTAGTTCCAATCCATTATTCAATGTACAGTTTTAGTTCCAATCCATTGTTCAATGGATAGTTTTGGTTCCAATCTATTATTTACTGGACAATTTCAGTTCCAACCGATTGTTCAATGAACGATTTCAGTTCCAATCCATTGTTCACTGGACAGTTTCAGTTCTAATCCATTGTTCACTGAACATTTCAGTTCCAATAGATTGTTCAATGGACAATTTCAGTTCCAATCCATTGTTCAATGGTCAGTTTCACGGTACAAGTATCACTCACGGCACAAGTACACACATTTTTAAAATTGCGAGACTTGACTACATAATACTTAAGGTGCAAGTAAAAATCACCAATGAGCTAGTAAGTTAACATTAAAAATTCTCAAAAAAATATACTTGATTATTCATTATCGATTGGAAGATTTCGATTTTTTTTGTTTTTAACATAAAAACGAGTTTTGAAAAATTATTTCTGAAGCTTGGAATAGATAAAAAAAATTCGCATGTTCCTCACTTTACATATTTTTCTATAATACCCATCAAAGTTTAATGACCATTAACAAATGTATTTGTTCTCTTTATTTAGACGAATGCAGACTTTATTTTAAAAAAAAAATTACATTTTGTACTTTATTGCTCCAAAGAAACATTACATTTTGTACTGAATTGCTGCTAACATTTCTATTAGCACAGGGAAACTTAAACTTGTTGCCAATTATGTGGATGAATCTGGAAAAAAACTGGCAAGTTTGTTGGAGTCATATGCCAAGAAGGATGATCTGGTTCCAATCAAACATGTGATGGGTCAGTTCACAGGAGAAATCATTGCCAGGACAGCGTTCAGTTTAAAGACCGACTGTATAGGACATGCAAGGGATGACGAGTTTACAAAATATTCCAAAGAAATTTTCAAAGTCATGGGCCAGTTCATGAACTTTATAATGTTGATATTGTTTCAGTGTAGGTGGCTGCACAAGTTACTGGTCAAGGTAAGAAAGGAAGTCAAACACATTATATTGATAGAATTGACTTGCATTCAATTAAACCCAAGAAAGATTGTTTATTAACGAAAATGACTTATTATTGTGTATCTTTATCCAATTTTCCTATAGAAACTGAAGATTCAGCTGTTTGACAGTGTCGACGAAGAAGCCAACCAATATTTTCTGTCTATTCTAAACAACACTATAGAAGATAGAAGACAGATACAAAAGTCTGGCAAGAAAGCCCATACTGATCTCTTCCAAAACTTGCTGTACGCACAGGAAGTTGGTGAAAGAGAAGCAGACGTGACACAAGGTAGATAGTGGTTTACACACAGCATACTAGAAATGTAGTTATGTATGCCGTTAATAGGGAGGGAAATTATTATATGTAAAAATCGGGATTTAGATTTGTTTAGATCACAATGAGATAAAAATATTACCATGTAAGCTTATATTTCGCATTCATTATTTTTTAAAAAGGGTCACCTGTTGAATCATGGGATACATTGAACAAGTCCATGTCACAAGAAGAGCTTCTGGGTCAATCCATGTTGATTATATTTGCTGGTTTTGATACCACTGCAACCACTCTACAGATGTGTTTTTATTACTTGGCTAAACATCCAGACATTGATGTAAGCCATAGAAAAAAGGTTCTATCGGTACTTTTGATAAGTGAAAACCTCAACACGTTATATGTTGACACAACAACCCAACGTATGTAAACACAACATAACGTCATACGCGAACATCACAACCCATCATTTACAAACACAACAACCCATAATACAGAAACATCACAACCCATAATACAGAAACATAACAACCCATCATTTACAAACACAACAAACCATAATACAGAAACATCACAACCCATCATTTACAAACACAACAAACCATAATACAGAAACATCACAACCCATCATTTATAAATACAACAAGCCATCATTTTTAAAAATACTAGACTATATATGTAAACACCCTATTCCAGTGACACTCAGTCAAGTTCGGGAATTTCCATATTCAAAATTTCCCCTCTATTCAACTCGGTTTGACTCAAAATGAAATATTTGTAAATCTAAAAACAAAAAGGAGAATTCTAAATGTTTACTGTTTACACCTAGTGACGTTCTATTATTCTCTCTTGGATCGTAGGTTTTCTTTTGCAAGCGTGTCTAGAAAAATTAACAGCTTCTATGGACAGTCTCGAAATTATAACTATTGTTAAAGTGGGTCACAACCGGTATAGTTTTAGAACCACTGGGCTATCAATTCTTTTATTACATATTTTTACATAGTCTTACACATGCAAACTTTTTTCCGTGAATGGTTATTGGGAGAAGAAAATTAATATTTCAAACCAATATCTTTTCAAAGATCCAAGCTGTAGTTAATATTTGCATTTTGATCTTAATAAAAAAAATAAGTTTTAAAATTATGATGTACAAATATTTCAAACCTCGTAGACTGGTAAAACAATTACTTTTTTTTTTAATTCAGGCTAAAGTTTATGAAGAGATACAGAAAGTTGTGACCAGTGATTCCCCAACTTATGAAGAAATCTCCCAACTGAAATACATGGAACAAGTTCTGAATGAAACTCTTCGATTATTTCCCCCTGCTCCCATTATCACCAGAAGAGCAGCAGAGACCAGAACGTAAGGTGACGTCACCATTCCAAAAGGTGCAGGGGTGTTTATACTACTGGATATGATCATGAAGGACCCAAAACATTTTCCAGATCCTGAAATATTCGACCCTGAAAGGTTCTCAGAAGAAAATGTCGCCAAACGTGACCCCATGTCCTTTATGCCATTTGGCTACGGTCCTCGTCAATGTATTGGTATGAGACTGGCCTACATGGAGTTAAAATATTGTCTAGTTCATGTACTGAGGAAAGTCAAGTTTGCATTGAATCAAAGAACTGAACCGAAACCTGATGGAGACATTGACGTGTTGTTTCAAGGGTTTGTGGTGGTGAAGAAACCCATCATGTTGGCAGTTAGTGCCAGAAATAATTTAGATATTTTGTTCTGATATGACCTCTGTTTTTTTTTCCAGTTGTGGACATTTGAGAACAAGATTAACAGTATTCCAACATTTTTTAACTAACACATTTTTAACAAAACTTTTTTAGTTTTTTTCTAAAGTTATGGTTTGGACAATTTTTCGAACTAAACGCCCAAAACGTACACAATTTTAAAAATCTATTGTAGATATCATAAAATAACTTTGCACAAATGTTAATGAGTGTGTTTCAAACAAACGTCCAATTTTTTTCGGAAATATTAAATAGAATTGTTTTTTTACCTACCCCCCCCCCACCCCCCGAAAAATTAACTTTTTTGAGAAAAAGTTGCATTATAAGATATCTACAATAGATTTAAAAATTGGTTCTTTGAAAATTTTTGAAAATATGTCTTAAAATTACACTTTTTTACCCAAAGAAGTCACAAAATACATTTTTAAATACATTTTTAATTTTTTTTTTTATTTCTTTGTTCATTAATTGGTATGGTGTATGCATGTGCCAAAAATGGCTGGTGTAGCTTAAAAAAATAAAAAAGATAAAAAAAAAAACAACTAGCAGAAACCTTAAATGCCCCATGGACCACCTTAACACGTGAAGTATTCTGAAATCAAACATTAAATAAAATCATATAAATAAAACCTAATTTGAATAACATAATTAAAAGTTTGAATTAGAAAAAAATAAAAATGCATTCTTTTTATTTTTTGTTGACCCTTAAATCTGATAATTTCAAGTTCATTGAGCAACCTCTAAATATAAAAATATGTTAATAATATTTTGCAGAGTTTATTTTTTCATTAAAAGGAACGTAATAACGGGTTGAAAGTCCAATTTCGAGCACTTTGATATTTTGTCACCGTAATATATATATATATATATATATATATATATATATATATATATATATATATATATACTTATAAGACACATTTGTTGTCTGTCTGTCTGTCTGTCTGTTCCCTCATAACTCAAGATCCAGATAACCAAAAAACGTGAAATTTGTTACACATACACATAATTACATGGGGAAGGTTATAGAACAGGTTTCGTTTCATCTGGATGAAAGTTTAATTGTAATTAATTTTTTTTTTATTTTAGTATTTTACTATATTAAAGTAATCTCGACGGCGCCATAGATAAAATTCCTCTGTGACGTCATTTCCCTATCGTACATTTTTAAAAGAGGGGTAACTCCCGGAAACTCCAATTGTAAACATGATGAAATCAATAGTCATATCTATCGTTTTATGTATTCGGAAGATTAAAATTAAAGGTGCACTTAAATAAACCGAAATACGTTAATTAAAATGTTTCTGTGACATTATTAACATTATTAATACAATCTCAATGCGTAGTTTAATTGTAATTAATTATTTTAGTATTTTACTATATTAAAGTATTCACGGTATGGGATCGCCTTCACTATAAATAAAAATCGCGCACCAAGTGAATGTGTAATTGAACGGACGGTGAAGAAAGGGCTAGGGACGGGAAAAAAAAACGTTGTTGTTTTTTTTTTCATGCTGCAAGTACCCGACTTTGCCCGGGATTAAAATAAGGTTTTCTGTTTATTTAAGAAGCGTAATTTGACGTTTAATTGTACAGAGAGAGGGAGGGGGAGAGAGATAAAGAGAGAGGGGGCAGGGAGGGAGAGGGAAGGAGGGAGCAGAGAGGGGGAGAGAAGGAGGGAGGGAGAGAGGTGGTAGGGAGGGAAATTAAGGGAGAGGGAGGGTTGGAGAGAGAGGGCGAGAGAAAGGGTGGGAAGGAAAGAGAACGGAAGGGAGGGAAAGCGGGAGTAGGGAGGGAGATAGAGGGGAGGGAGGGAGAGAGAGGAAATGAGGGAGGGAGAGAGTGGGTAGGGAGGGAGAGAAAGGGGAGGGAAGGAGAGAGGGAGAGAGAGGATGGGAGAAATGGGAGGGAGTGAAAGATAAAGAGAGAGAGGGAGCAGGGAGGGAGAGAGGGGGGAGGAGGAAGGGAGGAAGGTGGAGAGAGGGGGGACGGGATGAGAGAAGGAGGGAGAGAGAGGGAGATGGGAGAGTTACGGAGGGAGGGAGAAAGGGAGAGAGGGGGTAAGGAGGGAGAGAGGGGGTAGGGAGGGAGGGGGTAGGGAGAAAACAAAAGGTAAACAGAAAACCTTATTTTAAACCCGGGTACTTGCAACTAGTATATATATATAATACATCTAGGTTTCTAAAATCAGATAACCAGGGAAAGGTGGGGAGAAATAGAAGGGTGCGCAGAAGAGTTTATTTTTTTTCCCGATGTATAGTTTATCCCCGGATGAATATTTCTCTCATTCCGGGATGAATAATGTTCTCATCCCGGGATCCTGGTAAATCGTGAGCTAAAATATGTTATTATGTAGATACATTAAACATAAACATCTCAGTCCAAGTGATCTGACAACCTCCTTATTTCTGTGCCAGGCTTTTCTCTCTGCAGCACTGCATGTAAAGAATCAGAAGTCATAATGGGATGTTTGAAAAATTTTCTGTAATCACTCGTCCACTACACAATGACATTCAGCAGGAAAAGTGGCGGACTTCAGACCAGACCCTGGCACTAATCCAGCCAGCAACTTACCCCAGTGGCGTAGATAGTGAGGGGGGAAGAGGCGGTTGTCTGCCCAGAATGACACTTACAACATTACATATCCAACAATTTATTTGTTGTTGTCACTGGCCGGGTGTGGCATAATTAGAGTCCAACCTGGGCGATAGGTAGCGCTTCTGCCCACCGCGTCATATTAAGTGGACTGCCTTCAGTAACAGCCTTATGTAAGATGCCATGTAAAACCAAAGAAACTATTTTAAAGTAAAAAAAAACGACGATTTTTTGAATGAACAGCAGTGCCGGCGTGAGATAATTGCGCCCAACACCCCCTCCTTCCCCCTTCTACCGCCTATAAAAATAATGCCTGACAGTATGAAATATTTTGCTCGTCAGAGATCACAAATTCCACTTACTAGCGGACCCTATGTCGCCGCTTCTGTTAGATTGCTAATAGGCTTCAAGAAATACAAGTAAGGGGGTGAGAAGGGGGGGGGGACTTAGGATCTTGTGCTGGCAGAAGTCAAAAGGCTGCCGATTGCGTAATAGATAACCCAGATTTAGTAGGCCAAAGTTTTTTTGTTGTGTGCGCACACATCATTGTTTTTAAAAATAGCAACTTATGCGTGCAGTCTACATCACCGCACAACACTGTTGGCGATGGTGTTATTCTATTCTAAATGGTATTGACATTCAGCAAATGTCAATAAATATTATCATTCTAAGGCTCTAAGCTAAGCATTCTAACTGGCTGACAGACAACATATACAATTCAGTTCTGAGACAAATCGGATAAAACAAATATGTAAACATTGTAAACACTTCCTGCTTCTGATCGTTTGTTCCACCTCTCATTGAAAGGTTCGTGCGTCAGTCATCTTGGTAAAAATATTTCATTGTCCAAACTTACAATACAAAATGGATTTGGACATATGTTGTGGAGCGACATTTTACCTGTTGTTGATAGTGCTTGGACTTGTGACGTATTTGATCTATAAACACGTGATGTCAACAGAGACCTGGGAGAAGTATGGAGTGAAACACATCAATGTAACTAAAATTATGTCACAAGACTTCAAGTAGGTTTACTCTTCAAACTTATTTTTCTCATTCTCTGTGTTTACATCAAATCTATATACATAATCGTCTAACATAAACGGTAGACCGTTCGACCGTACGTTCGACAGACCTTCACACCGTGCGGTGTATTTGATGTTTGTCACGGGTTCTGACTAATTTGTCCAAACCATTCCCTTTGTTCAGACCCTTGACTCACCCAGCCACCCCCTAAATAACATTAATACGTATATTATACAATGTATAGTAGTATACCTTCCAGCTCTCCTGCCCACCACCCTTTTTACCCCGCCCCGGTAATTGCGTCATATCGCAGGTGGCCAGCGGAACTGAGATGAAAAGCCTCCGTCGGCGAACAGTGCAACGGTTGGCAGAAATACGTTACATTCCACTGGGGATTCTCTCTGACCACTCGGCCCCTGTTCAAATGCCGACAAAGGATAGATGTCCAGTAACTTTTGTCTTTGTGGGTATGACGCACTCCCCCCCCCCCATCTGGGCTCCACCCCCTTTGATTGACACGGCAAGGAGCGTAGATAATTGATTGGCTAGGGGTCACATGTAGGAAAGTGTGTGAGTAACGAAAGAGACTTTTCTGGACATTCGACTGAGTGATCTTTGAGAGGGCAGTCGATTTATGTGTCTATGATTGAAATAGAGAGAAAGAGAAATACACTTCATTCATTTATATTGGATTATTATTTTCTTTGCTGCATTTTTGGATTACCTTTGCTCTATTATTTAACAGCCACCAGATCCCTGTTACGGACTGGTGCCTTTGTATAAGTAAAATATATCTTGTTGTTGTACACACGACTTGTTGAATTGATTATCGTCCTGTGTTGTACGTCTAATTATTGGTGAGAGAGTGTGTGGCAGAAATACAAATAAAAGTACGGGTCATCACTGAGTCAGCCCTAATACTTCTAGATACAAGCCAAAGGATACCCTCATAGGGGTCCCCAACAATGTTCATGGCAATAGAAGCCATATTTCTGCAAGTTACAAATACACGCCACCGCACGAGTTGAAAGCGTACATCGCTAAAAAAAGTGATTTCTACGTCACACCTTTGCGGAGTTAAAAATAGTCTGGGGAATTCCAAAATTACTAAATACGAGTATATTTGGTGCGCCTTTTGTTTATCAATTTTTTGTCGTGATTATTTAATATTTCTTCTTCGTCGTGAGTATTTATTATTTCTTCTTCAACTGTACACATTTACAGATTTCATATTATTGGTAGTCAGTATTAAATATGTCTACTTTGTCGTGAATATTTACTTTATCTTCTTCAACTGCACACATTTTTAGACATTCGCGTGTTGAACGAGATAACTATGCCTCGATTTGCCCAAGACAGCTTTCATGTTTTGCCTCGGTATCTCTTTACCAGCTCTTAGTTGTCTTAGATCGTACCTCCCCCCGTTAAACGCTCCTTCCCAAACACTACACCCCCATTCCAACAGTTCTTTTTGTTTTTAATTTATCATGTTTAACATGACGTATTTAATATCTATATACAAAATCGTCTATGATACTCGACCGTACGTTTGACAGACCTTCACACCGTGCGGTGTATATGATGTTCATGGCGATTCGAGCATGTCTTGAGTGGAAGGGGGAGTGGTGTTTTAAGAACATGCAGTTATACTAAATGCCCCTTTTTGTAATTTTGTACATTGAGACCCACTGCGATTCGGACATGTCTTGAGTGGAAAGGGGGTGGCGGGCGGAGAAGGGAGGGAGGGAGGGAAGGATGGGTGTCGGGCTAAGTGAAAGGGAATCGATAAATTATTAAAAAAAAAGAACTATTGAGAAAAGAGTCCTTTAAAATATTATGAATGAATTAAGATTAGTTACTGATGTGGTGTTGTGAGCGCATCACCATTTTCAACTACAACTGCGTGCCTAATACCCGGTCCGGGTACCGTGCCTGTTCAGCTAGTATTTTAATGGTTTAATACTGTCAAAGGTTTCAATATTTTGGTTTACCTGTTGTTTGTTTTCATGCCTGTCTGTGCAAAATTTACTGATTTTCATTGTAATTAGAATCAGAAAAAAGAATGTACTATATTTTGAAAAGATATAATATTCATATTTAAGATTATTATTATGGCTTGTTGAACTTTGAAAGCTTTATTGAAAAAGTTTAATTTCATGTTTATTTGGTTGTTGTATTTTTGGTACTTTAAAATTATTTTTGTGATTGATTAATTATCATTTGAATTTGGACATGTTCGCTACTCACTTTAAGTTCTCAACAACAATTTTTTTTTCAATGCCCCCCTGCACGTGAAACCGGAATAAATTAGTTTTTTAGGGTAAGGATTCAATTATTTGATTATAATGATTAATTACTTGACTAGGATAGTAATATAATATACGAGAACCAGTGGAAATCATGGGGCATATAAAACATTTTTTGGGATAAATTAGTTCCACACACCAAGAGATGATATAGTTCTACACACCCAGAGATGATATAGTTCCACACGCCAGGAGATGACATAGTTCCACACACCAGGAGATGATAATAGTTCCACACACCAGGAGATGACATAGTTCCACACAACAGGAGATGATATAGTTCCACACACCCAGAGATGCCATAGTTCCACACATTTGGAGTGGACATATTTCTACACACCAGGAGTGGACATATTTCTACACACCAGAAGATGACATGGTTCCAAACACCATGAGATGACATAGTTTCGCACAACCAGAGATGACATAGTTCCACACACCAGGAGATGATATATTTCCACATACCCAAAGATGTCAGAGTTCCACACACCTAGAGAGGACATATTTCCACAACCAGGTGATGACATGTTTCTACACACCAGGAGATGATATAGTTCCACAGACCTGGAGATAATATAGTTCCACACACCCAGAGATGACATATTTCCACACACCAACAGATGAAATATTTTCACACACCCGGAGATGACCTATTTCCACAAACACAGAGATGACATATTCCACACACCCAGAGATGACATATTTCCACACACCTGGAGATGACATAGTTCCACACACGAGGAGAGGACATTTTTCTACATACCAGGAGTGGACATATTTCTAAACACCTGGAGATGATATAGTTCTACACACCAGGAGATGACATATTTCTACACACCAGGCGTGAACATATTTCCACACACCCAGAGTTGAAATATTTCCACACACCCGGAGATGACATATTTCCACACACCTGGAGATGACATATTTCCACACACCAGGAGTTGATATACTTCCACACAAACAGAGATGATATAGTTCCACACACCTGGAGAGGACATATTTCTACACACCAGGAGTGGACATATTTCTACACACCAGGAGTGGACATATTTCTACACACCTAGAGATGACATATTTCTACACACCAGGAGTGGACATATTTCTACACTCCAGGAGTGGACATATTTCTACACACCAGGAGTGGACATATTTCTACACACCAGGAGTGGACATATTTCTACACCCCAGGAGTGGACATATTTCTACACACCGGGAGATGACATACTTCCACACACCTGGAGATGACATATTTCCACACACCAGGAGTTGATATACTTCCACACAAACAGAGATGATATAGTTCCACACACCTGGAGAGGACATATTTCTACACACCAGGAGTGGACATATTTCTACACACCAGGAGTGGACATATTTCTACACACCTAGAGATGACATATTTCTACACACCAGGAGTGGACATATTTCTACACACCAGGAGTGGACATATTTTTACACACCAGGAGTGGACATATTTCTACACACCAGGAGTGGACATATTTCTACACACCAGGAGTGGACATATTTCTACACACCAGGAGTTGACATATTTCTACACACATTGAGATGATATAGTTCCACACACCTGAAGATGACATATTTCTACACACCAGGAGTGGACATATTTCTACACACCTGGAGTGGACATATTTCTACACACATGGAGATAACACAGCTGCAAACACCCGGTGATGACATATTTCCACACACTTTTAAAAATTGCATAAGCTATGGGTGGGGAGGAGTGATTCTAAGTATTTGATACCCTAAATACTTGTAATATTTTCGATTCCTCCTATAAATCTTCTTTTTCTGATTAAAGATTCCGTAGAATGATTTCACGATTAATGTATACTTACTTCATCACTAAGTAGGAGAAATCTTGCAGAGAGCTTAAAAGAAAATCCATATTAAAACTTCAGACTGGTTACTAGGTACTCTGAAAAAATGTATATTCTAGCAGTACCTGCAAAAACTTTTGCATAGAGTTATGTCCCCTTAGGCTTGATCTGTAGTCTGGTTTATTTTTTTAATTTCGGGCAGATCCGATTTTTTCATGATTGTATATTATACTGGAATACTGTTGTATTAATTCTTTACTTTCGATTTAACGCAGAACCCACACCGCTATTATTTATATAGATAAAATTATTTGGTAATCTTCCCTTTTGAAATAGATAGCGACTGTCAAGATATTTTGACAACTGAACAAGACCATCATACCAACATAATGAACCCTCGAACGAGCAAGTGTAATAGGTCACTACGTCTATCCCTTGAAGAGTGGTCAGTTATCATGAAGAACCTTGACTTTTTGGGGCCTTGAACAGTTGCCCCGATAGCTCCTTGCATTAAGAATGGCACTAATGAAAGTCTTAACATGAAGGCAGGCTGGTTTATGACGGACATTACAACCTTGATGGAGAGGCTGTACTCTTATAAATAAATATATCTCGAACGAATGAAAGAAAAATCTATTAATGAAACTCAGTGGACAAGCACAGTTGAATAGAAATTTAATTTTCAAAGCGACTTTTTAAAATTGATTTTATTCTGTTGGAAAATAAAGGATTGGCTCAAAAATAGAAAAAAATCAAATATTAGTGACACTGTTATACCCAAAATTATTTTTGTTTTGAAGCATAAGTTTCTGTAATGTTTTTACTAGATCACAATTCCAATTTTCTCGTTTTGAAAAGTGGTTCAATGTTTTGACTTACAGTAAAAGAGTTACATAAAACAATAGAAATAGCATCTGAAAATCTTGAGATAATTATCACAAATATTAACCACAAGTTACCAATTATGAATAAGTCGAATTATTTTTTCTATAATTTTAATCAACTAATCAAAATAAGTACCAGTATATCACCTTAACCCTTCCCAAACCAAATAATCAAATTAATCTTTCAAAATGACATTGATGTACCTATCAGGCATGTGCATTGAGCAAAAAAAAAACTTTTGACCCAATCAGCCTACCTTAGTTAACCTATCAACCTATCATGTTGACCAATGAATCATTCCCCAGGCAGACTGTCAACAAAGTCATTCAAGAGGAAGGCGACACAATGGGGTTCAAACTGTTCAATCTTACCCTCATTACACGTGACCTGAAAATATTGAAGCACGTGATGGTCAAGGACTTCAACAACTACGTAGATCGCCCTGTTAGCTTCTGCTCCAACTCACCGGTTGAAAAGGGTGTCTTCTTCCTTACCGGACAGGACTGGAAGAGAGTTCGTCACGTGATTACACCATCTTTTAGGTGCGTATGTTCTTTAGAGGTACTAAAGCACCATAATAAAGATTCCAATATTACACCATCTTTTAGGTGGGTATGTTCTTTAGAGGTACTAAAGCACCATAATAAAGATTCCAATATTTCTTTTATCAACTGAGCAATGTTCTACTGCCGGATGTAAGCAATATATGGCTTTACTTTTCTCATTGGCACTTCCTTGACATAGTTTAAATTATTGCTCTAGTTGTCTACTAGTTTGAAATGTTAGGTTATTGCTTAATAAAATTTACATTTAATCTTGTAAATACTTACTACGGATTAAATATAATTGATCAGTTTATTTCTTTATTTATTGACGATTATATAGATGACGGAGAATATTGATATTATATGAGTACTATATTGGCACGATATCGGTATTTTATAGGTACTATAATAATATTATATAGGTACACAATAGGTATTATATGAATACTGTATTGGTTTTATGTAGTTGCTAGATAAATATTTTATAGGTGCTACTTTGGTATTATATAGGTGCTATATTGGTATTATAAAGGTGCTTTATTGGTATTATATAGGTGCTACTTTGGTATTATATAGGTGTTATATTAGTATTATATAGTTGTTAAATTTGTATTGTATAAGTGATATATTGGTATTATATTGGTATCATACTTTACTTTCATCTTCTAGCACTATACCGAAATATTGAATAACATTTTTTATTTAAATTTCATGACTTCAGCCAGTATACATATTTTAATAAGATTGTGGATTGTATATATTTTTATAATATACAGCTACTTAGAACGATTATTCCAGATAAACAAATAATTATAATCATATATTATATATATCACAATATCTTTGACATTTGAAAATATCAAGATAATATTTTCTTTAGCACAGGAAAACTGAAACTGTTTACAAATTTCATCAATGAGTCTGGCACCAAACTGGCCACTCTGTTTGATACGTACGTCAGGAATGACGACCTCGTGGACATTAAGCACTTGATGGGTCAGTTCACCGGGGAGATCATTGCCCGGACGGCTTTCAGCCTGAAGAATGACTGTCTCGGGAAGGCGGCGGATGACGAGTTTACGAGATACTCGAAGGAAATTTTTGTGACACCCAACAAGATAGTCAACTTCGTTCTATTCTTCTTGTTTCAATGGAAGTGGCTGCATACACTGCTCGTCAAGGTGAGGCCGTCAGATGCACCGTAATGGACGATCGATTGTAGGGTGGAGGTATGGGTGGGGACTGATAGTTGTGGGGTGTAGCGGACGATCGATTGTAGGGTGGAGGTATGGGTGGAGAAAGATAGTTGTGGGATGTAGAGCGCTTGACCTTACGATCCTTGTTCTAATTTACTACAAGTGACCCGGGAATTTTTAATCATGTCTCTGTGATCTTCCCTGATCCGCCCATTTTTAACTGGGTCTCTGACATTTTTCAACTTGACTCTGTGTTTCTGGCATTCTTTATTTCACGGGATGTGATGTATATAAATGAAAAAAAGATTTGAAAATTCGTTGTCTTAATGTATACATTCTTCACATTCAACAAAATAATGTCTGTTATTGAAAGTGGATTGACTGAGCTATTCACACATTAACCGCTAACTTCACTAAAAACGTATGTAATCATAAACAATGTTTTGTATTAATGGGACGATTTCATCAGATCGAGAGTTCATGTTTTTAGGGAAGAATCATCATTGAATAGGAAGCTTTAAATTTCTGGCATTGTCTCTTCACTAATTTATTGATTTATGGAACAGTTCACACGCTCGCTAGAAACTTCATATGTCATAAATTATTTATCCCTCCATCCACTACAGACATTCAAAGTGAACGCAGTGGACAGCGTGAGTAGAGCCGCAGACCAATACTTCCAGACCATCCTGCAGGCCACAATATCTGAGAGACAGAAACTGTCACGTGATGGACACAGGCCTTACACTGACCTATTTCAAAACATGATGTCAGCCAAGGAGGCTGGGGATAAGGAACTCAAGGATGTTACAGGTAATTAAAGATTTTTTTAAATTAGCTTTTCTGTACTGACAACTTTATATATTTATATAAATCACCAAACTAGAGGTCAGCCACAGAAATACCACCGCGTGCATTACGTCAATATCAATAATAGCGCACGCAGCTAAATTGTGCCGGGTATATTATACGTATGGATGCCCCCCCCCCACCATTCTTGCTCTACCAAGGTAAGTCCAAGTTAAGTCCGAAGTAAGTCCAAGGTAAGTCCAAGGTAAGTCCAAGGTAAGTCCAATGTGTCAAAGGTAACTAAGGTAACTCCAATGTATGTGCTCTATGGCGGTGGTCCCCCAACCTTTTTTCTTCACGGACACATTTGATAATTTCACTGCGGCCCGCTCAGAGTTGGTGGTTGGGGGGGGGTCGTTAATTATATATATTTAAGATTGTTTTGATTCACGATGCCACTGCCGCTCAACACATCTTAGCTCAACTCGGCCTCTTACATATCATGCCCTCATTGCAGTCGTCTCTTTGCCTCAGTACTTGGGGCATAGCATTCATATCATGCCCCATTAACAGCCATTTTAATTTAAAAAAAAAAAAAGAAATGCACTTCTTTCCTCCCTACCATTGACGATAGTGCAATGGCCATTGAGGCATTACGGGAGATATAGCGGAGACTTTAGCCCAGAACTGAGATATCCATTGGTTCTCACCGGCGATGAAAGTTACCTTTAGGTCAACAGTCGAGCGCTTTACCGCACAACCATCCGTCCAATCTCTACAAAGAATAGCCTCCCTTTCCTTAATGTTGACGTCACCATTCTTCACGTCATCTTAACCCAGTAAAATAAAAAAGTAGATATTGCATAATATTTATTATGAAATGAAACAAAAAAAATAGCTAAAATATTCACTTAAACTGTACCACAATTAAAAAGAAACAAAGTTTCTGAAAATATTTTTTTTAATCATAATTTTTACATCTAAAGTAAATTTTCAAAGCTGGTCGTCTGATCTTGTCACATTATGCCACATTTATTCAGTCTACGTCAGATACTAATTATGAAAGTGTTGAAGTCTAGAGAATGAACACATGTTTTGGTTAATTCATTTATTTGTGTAATAAACTCTTAACATCGTAAAGATATTTTGTGGGGAAAATTTTTTTATAATGTACAACATTGGTTTTCTCATTTTTTTTTAGATATATGCTGCCACTGATTTTTACTTTCATGTTTTAATTATAGCATTCTCTATGAATAAATGTTAAGTTGTGGTTATAACTTGCACTTGCTCTGATATAGTTCTCTAAATACCAATGTACAGTCAAGGAGTTACTTATAGTAATTTCTATAATCAAATATCAAGTCGTGGTTTTAACTTGCAGTTAGTCTTATTCTCTATAAACACATGTAGAGCCACGGTTCTCATTACTTTCAGGGAAGACAGACCCCGAGTCATGGGACTCACTCCCTAAGACAATGTCTGAAGAGGAACTGCTGGGACAGTCCATGTTCATCATCTTCGCTGGCTTCGAAACAACAGCCACAACGTTACAGATGTGTTTTTATCATCTGGCTAAACATCACGATGTTGATGTCAGTTGTTTTCATAAATCTATTTATGTATTCCAGAGATATTTATTTTTATTTTTTAAGAAGATATTGATGACCTTGCGATATTTCTACATTCAATAGCTGAAGCTAAATGCCATGATATCTTTCTGCTATATTTATACATTTAATACCTGAAGCTAAATGCCACGATATCTTCCTGCTATATTTATACATTTAATACCTGAAGCTAAATGCCACGATATCTTCCTGCTATATTTATACATTTAATATCTGAAGCTAAATGCCACGATATCTTCCTGCTATATTTATACATTTAATACCTGAAGCTAAATGCCATGATATCTTCCTGCTATATTTATACATTTAATACCTGAAGCTAAATGCCACGATATATTCCTGCTATATTTATACATTTAATACCTGAAGCTAAATGCCACGATATATTCCTGCTATATTTATACATTTAATACCTGAAGCTAAATGCCACGATATATTCCTGCTATATTTATACATTTAATACCTGAAGCTAAATGCCACGATATATTCCTGCTATATTTATACATTTAATACCTGAAGCTAAATGCCACGATATATTCCTGCTATATTTATACATTTAATACCTGAAGCTAAATGCCACGATATATTCCTGCTATATTTATACATTTAATACATGAAGCTAAATGCCACGATATATTCCTGCTATATTTATACATTTAATACCTGAAGCTAAATGCCATGATATATTCCTGCTATATTTATACATTTAATACCTGAAGCTAAATGCCATGATATCTTCCTGCTATATTTATACATTTAATACCTGAAGCTAAATGCCACGATATATTCCTGCTATATTTATACATTTAATACCTGAAGCTAAATGCCACGATATATTCCTGCTATATTTATACATTTAATACCTGAAGCTAAATGCCACGATATATTCCTGCTATATTTATACATTTAATACCTGAAGCTAAATGCCACGATATATTCCTGCTATATTTATACATTTAATACCTGAAGCTAAATGCCACGATATATTCCTGCTATATTTATACATTTAATACCTGAAGCTAAATGCCACGATATATTCCTGCTATATTTATACATTTAATACATGAAGCTAAATGCCACGATATATTCCTGCTATATTTATACATTTAATACCTGAAGCTAAATGCCATGATATATTCCTGCTATATTTATACATTTAATACCTGAAGCTAAATGCCATGATATATTCCTGCTATATTTATACATTTAATACCTGAAGCTAAATGCCATGATATATTCCTGCTATATTTATACATTCAACAACTGAAGCTATAGGCCTAGATGTCTTTATGGGATATTTTTAAGTCCATTACGTAAAACTAAAGATATTAATATTTTAAAAATTGTAAAAACATAAATAGCCCATCACCCATAGAGATGTATTATTTTTCTAACCTAGCTTTAAATCCAGTGATTAAATTATTGTTTTTAAAATCTTCAAATCATTTGCCGTTATGTTGAATTATCTAAATACAATCCAATTTTCAAAAGCCGACACGCTTGTGTCAGAACGTGTATCCACTTATATTGAGTTCAGCAAACAATGTCCGAAATACTTTGTAGTTAAGTCTGTAGCTCTCCCCATAAAGTACCATGTTACTACAAAAACTGTCACAAAATTATGTTCTTAATGTAGGCAATTTTTGTTTTGACAGATACCACAGGGGAATAAAACATTTTTACCTCTTTTTAATCTAAGTTAATTCATTCTTTCAGGCTAAAGTTTATGAAGAGATTAGGAAATATGTGACCAGTGATTCCCCAACTTATGAAGAAATCTCCCAACTGAAATACATGGAACAAGTTCTGAACGAGACTCTTCGATTATTTCCCCCTGCTCCCATTATCACCAGGAGAGCAGCAGAGTCCAGGACGTATGGTGACGTCACCATTCCAAAAGGTGCAGGGGTGATTATACCTCTGGATATGATCATGAAGGATCCAAAGTATTTTCCAGATCCTGAAAAATTCGATCCTGAAAGGTTCTCAGAAGGAAATGTCGCCAAACGTGACCCCATGTCCTTTATGCCATTTGGCTACGGTCCTCGTCAATGTATTGGTATGAGACTGGCCTACATGGAGTTAAAATATTGTCTAGTTCATGTACTGAGGAAAGTCAAGTTTGAATTGAATCAAAGAACTGAACCGAAACCTGAAGGAGATATTGAAGTATTCTTCAATGGCCTCATGTTTTTGAAGAAACCCATAATGTTGGCAGTTAAACCCAGAAACATTTAAACATGAAAACTGTCCATCTGAATAATGACAATTATATATTTTGAGGAAATTTTAAATAACTTAGACTACATATATCTGTATGTCTGAAGAAAAAAATGTTAACACTGAAAAATAGAATATTATAATAAGTCATTACACGCATTCAAACATTTTTTTTTAATTAATAAATTTAATATATCAAACGTTAAGTCATTATAAATAATTTTAGATTTAACTTTATCTATTTGATCATTTCAGGAGTGCAAACTATTAATGTTTAAATCTGCGTTTAAAAATTAAAACAAAAAACAGTGCACCGGATGTTTAGTAATCCAATCATTTTACAGTATATTTTCGGTTTAAGCAAACATGACGTAATTCTCTTAATATATATACGTATTACAGGTAAAAAAATGTTTCTCAAATTATCATTTTTTTATTCTTTTATTAAAAGATAGTTTTATTTAAAACATGTTTGTATTGTCTTATCTTTGCTAGTCTTTAAAAAAATTCAAATTTAGTCAACACAACATAAAAATAAAACATCAATACTTTTGAGTTTGAATTGGAAAACTAAGAAATAAATTTCATTAAATAAATGGTTGGCCATATAAGGCCCGCTGTCCACTTGCGGCCAGCCACAGTATTTATGTGGCCTGCAGAAGCATTGGAGAAAAATTGTCATTAGTCAAATAAAAAAGATTGAATTTTCTATTTTTGTCTGCTTGAATTTATTAGCTTTAACATCATTAAGAATTTACAAGTTAATAACAAATAAGTTAAGTGATTGCCGGGGTGGGGGGGGGGTAGGCTTTACACGTTAGGGGCAGGGCCCAGAGGACCATTGCACTGTCAAATAAACTGCTTGACATCCAATTCAGAGGTAGAGGTATCTCATCCTTTGAAATAGCTGCTTGTGAATCTGTTCAGTGGTAGTGAAATTCCTTGCACAATTCAGTTGATTATGGGATTGGAAGGGATTAGGGGGGGCGAATGACTTGTATTATGAGTACCAATCAAGGGCGGGGTAATTAGCCTTTAATGGATATTTGACTTGTTTTATACCATGGAAACACAAACAGATGAATTCGACACTTCATCTGTACTTATGGCTCTCTACACTTCATCTGTACTTATGGCTGTCTACACTCTATCTGTACTTATGGCTCTGTCACGGGTTGTGACTAATTTGTCGAAACCATTCCCTTTGTTCAGACCCTTGACTCACCCAGCCACCCCCTAAATAAAATTAATACGTATTTTATACAATGTATAGTAGTATACGTTCCAGTTCTATCGCCCATCACCCTCTTTACCCCACCCCGTAATTGCGTCATACCATGAGAAGCCGCTTCCCGACGAGGGGTAAAGAAACTAACAAAAAGACGTTAAACTCCACTCGTGATTCTCCCGGACTCCTGTTCTCCGGTCGGCTATCTTCAACGGGACAGAGACCCGCTCGATGGCCAGTTACTCTCGTCTTTGTCGGTATGACGTAGTTCTCCCCCCTAACCCCATCTAGGCTCCACCCCCTGATTTGACATAAACAGATATTATAATTGATTGGCTAGGGGGTCACGTGGGAAAAGTGATGTGAGTAATGTAAGATAGTTTTGATTCATTCGACCGAGGGTCCTGGTAGTGACCGGTTGACATTCGACCGAGTGTTCGAGTCGTGTCCGGTCGATTCGACTGAGTGATCTCTGAGAGAGAGTCGATTGATGTGTCTCTGATTGGAAGTGAGAGAGAAATAGAAAGAGAGATAGTTAAATCGTGATAACGTCATTTTTTCCCTTATTCATTTTATATTGGATTATTTTGCTGCAGTTTGGATTATCTTTGCGTATGATATAAGTCACCAGATCCCTGTTACGGACTGGTGCCTTTATATAAATAAAATATATCTGGTTGTTGTACACACGACTTGTTTAATTGATCATCGTCATTTATTGTACGTTTAATTGCTGGTGAGACTGTGTGTGGTAGAAACACAAATACAAATACGGGTCATCATTGAGTCAGCTCTCAAACTTCTAGACACCAGCCTAGGGCACCCTCATAGGGGTCCTCAACAAGCTCTCAACACTATATCTGTGCTTATGGCTCTCTACACTCTCTCTGTACTTATGGCTCTCTACACTAATTCTGTGCTTATGGCTCTCTGCACTTCATCTGTACTTATGGCTCTCTACACTCTATCTGTACTTGTGGATCTCAACAGGCATCCCTGTGTATTCAAAACAAATTGCAACTGAATTGTTCCTACCATGTATCTTACTGTTTTGAAACACATTACAACTGAATTTTTCCTAGCATGTATCTTACTGTTTTGAAACACATTACAACTGAATTGTTCCTAGGAAGTATCTTACTGTTTTGAAACACATTACAATTGAATTGTTCCTAGTAAGTATCTTACTGTTTTGAAACACATTACAACTGAATTGTTCCAAGCAAGTATCTTACTGTTTTGAAACACATTACAACTGAATTGTTCCTAGCAAGTATCTTACTGTTTTGAAACACATTACAACTGAATTGTTCCAAGCAAGTATCTTACTGTTTTGAAACACATTGCAACTGAATTGTTCCCAGCATGTATCTTACTGTTTTGAAACACAGTGCAACTGAATTGTTCCTAGCAAGTATCTTACTGTTTTGAAACACATTGCAACTGAATTGTTCCTAGCAAGTATCTTACTGTTTTGAAACACATTGCAACTGAATTGTTCCCAGTATGTATCTTACTGTTTTGAAACACATTACAACTGAATTGTTCCTAGCAAGTATCTTACTGTTTTGAAACACATTACAACTGAATTGTTCCAAGCAAGTATCTTACTGTTTTGAAACACATTGCAACTGAATTGTTCCCAGCATGTATCTTACTGTTTTGAAACACAGTGCAACTGAATTGTTCCTAGCAAGTATCTTACTGTTTTGAAACACATTGCAACTGAATTGTTCCTAGCAAGTATCTTACTGTTTTGAAACACATTACAACTGAATTGTTCCTAGCAAGTATCTTACTGTTTTGAAACTCATTACAACTGAATTGTTCCAAGCAAGTATCTTACTGTTTTGAAACACATTACAACTGAATTGTTCCTAACATGTATCTTACTGTTTTGAAACTCATTACAACTGAATTGTTCCAAGCAAGTATCTTACTGTTTTGAAACTCATTACAACTGAATTGTTCCCAGCAAGTATCTTACGGTTTTGAAACACATTACAACTGAATTGTTCCTAACAAGTATCTTACTGTTTTGGTTTTTATTTGCCAATGAAAATAATGCCTGACAGTATGAAGTCCCCTTACTAGCGCCCCTATGTCGCCGCCACTGTTAGATAGCTTATAGGCTTTAAGTAATACAAGACTAGTAAGGGGTGGTGGGTGGACTAAGGATGTTGCACCGGCAGAAGTTGCATGACTGCCGATGACGTAAGAATACTGACCTAGATAAACCAGACTTAGTAGACCCAATTTTTTTTTTTTACAAATCATTAAGAAAACAAATTCAAGAAAATCCTAACTAACTCGGTCCCATCATTTCTACAATACTATTTTGCGGCATGCATGATTTAGCCATTCGTGGAAAATACTCAAATTCTGGTAATTTTTATGACTTGGTTCTTGGTAATCATTTGTCAATTTGTTTTTTTAAAGTGCTAAGTAAATCTCGGCGACTACTCAAAACACTATAATCGAAATTTTTGGTTCTCTCTTGCGCGAAAACATTGTTCGTGAAGCAAATATTTCAGTTGCATGTTCTAAACCTTCCAATGAGACAACTGACATTTCAGGCATTGAGCACATGTCACTTGGTGTTAGATTTGTCAAAGAACAAAATGGGAAAATGGTTGTCACAGAAGAATGCCTCGGATACATTCCTATATTTTTTGTTTGTTTAGTTATTTTTTTTAAATATTTCATCAAAGCTAGAAGCTGTGACCCAAAAATTGCAGTCATTTCATTTAGATTTATTGGCAGTACAAGCATACAATACATTCCAGTGTTTGAAGTCCTTGTAAGGATGAGATGAAATCTCTTAGATCCTTTAACCACTAATGGGACGGTTTATATGGTGCCCTAATTTCATCCCCACCAGAGCCGATAGTGCAGTGGACATTGAGGCACCACGGGAGATATAGCGGGGACTTAAGCTGAAATATCCATTGGTCCTCACCGGAGATCAAACTAGAGACCATCAGGTCGACAGTCGAGTGCTTTATTACACGACCATCCGTTCCCCTGGCTCTTCCAGTAACAACAAGCACAATCGAGAGATCATTTAGCACTCTAAGACGAGTAAAAACGTGGCTACGCTCAACAACTGGTGCTGATCATTTATCTGGTCTTTGTATGATGAGTATCAAACATTTCAAGAAAATGTCATCAATCGAATTGGACAAATACAAAGACGTTTACAGTTATTGTTCCAGAATAAATAGTTTAAAATTACAACATTATTGCTGTATCAGTATAATTTATACTTTTATACTCTATTTTAGTAGTATAGTCATTGTACGACACTGAAACAATACTTTTAAAAATGACAATAATGTAATCAGTTACACCTTCAGATATATTTCTTTTTTATGTTTGATATATGTACATGTTCTCCAATGTAATAAACTTTCAGGAAATTTAGTTCAGTTTTATTATAACAACTTTATGACATTTTTCCAAAATGTAAGGGGGGGGGGCAAATACCCCTCTTCAATACGCCCATGCTTGCTTTCGATTGTACAGCATTTTAATGAGTTAGATTTTGTATTTACTTTTATTATTAACTGTAGCTAGAAGTATTTGTCTCTTAATATTCAACTTTCTTTTGTTACTTTGAAATAAACATGTTTGTAAAGATATGAGACTGTCTTTACTAATGATGGATGATGTCAGACACTAATTCTGTTCTCTGAGTCTGACCTCCAACAGAATTGGTTTATCAACAAGGATTATCCCCTGGAACCGAGTCTCTAGCTTTTCTTTTTGTTTAGGTTGGGTTCTCTCACTCACAATGAACTTTAACCTTCGTAGAACATAGACCAACCCTAGTTTCAACTCTAGGTAGGCCAGCCTCATCCCGATACATTGTCTTGGGCCCTGACCGAAGGGGAGGAAGGTCATGTAGTCTCTAGTGGCTTTGTTCTCTTCAGAGAATCTTTCAGGGTCAAAGTTCTCAGGATCGGGGAAATGTTTGGGGTCCCTCATGACCGCGTCCATGGGGATGATGACGGCCGCACCCCTGGGGATGGTTATGTTCTTGTAGTGCCAGGTCTCTGCTGCCACCCTGGACACTATGGGTGCCGGTGGGTAGAGTCTGAGAGTTTCATTGATGACTTGCTCCATGTACTTCAGATGGCCCAGTTCGTCATAGGTCGGTGACTCGGCAGAGACATTCTCTTGGATCTCTTGGACAACTCTCTCCTGAAAAAAAAAGAAATATAATGTCCACTTAGGTGTTAAGTTAATTATACTTAGGGCTAGGAGGATTAACTTTCCGGCCCACAATCAGAACCAGTTGTGTGAGTATCTTTTAGTGGACTAACGGGAAGGGGGGCGGGGGGTCCTTACTTGACGACACTTACTTTGCAACCAACAAAGCGTGGCAATTTTACTGATCTTTTCACGGTGACGGGGCGGCATTTTTTTTTAGAGTGCGGCCCTGGGCGTTACTAACTCTTGTTACGCTTCAGTGATACTGAAATTCCCTCTAGCCCTTAAGGGATCCTAAGAGCAGATGAAGTTTAGAACTCATCTTTCAGTATTGGCGGTAGATTAAGGGATTGTGTGGCTAGTGAAATACCCAACCGTATTTTCTTTTCCCACTTGCATCTTCTAATCTTTAAATCTGAAAGGGACGTTGGAGTTTTCCACCTTAGGTCTATAATATTCTATATGTTTAAATTAGAAGACTGCCGACTTTCCAGGAATCATCCGTGTTTCAATACAATTGTTTTTAGAACCACAAAACAATAATAACAGGAAATTTAGATATTCAATTTGATCAGTTGGAGTATGTGTGTGTATGTGTGTGTGAAAGTGTGTGTGTATGTGTGTGTATGTGTATGTGTGTGTGTGTTCTGGGGGAGGCTGTAACGTGACTGTTCTCCATCACCAATCAAGCCGGATCTGATTTTAATGTATTTAAAGTGTATTTTTTGTATTGCTAAGTTAAGTTAAAAATGTATTACCTGGACATCTGGATGTTTGGCCAGTAAATACAACACCATCTGAAGTGTGGTGGCCGTTGTCTCGAACCCAGCAAAAATGATCAATATGGACTGACCAATCAGTTCCCTGTCTGACATGGTTTTGGGCAGTTTGTCCCACGTGACTTCACCAACACGTTCTACAAAAAGAAAAGTTATAAACTATTTGAAAATATTTTATATTTGGTCTCCGGTGAGGATCTATGAATATTTTCAGGTCATGCCTAAAGTTCCCGCTATATCTCCCGTGATGCCTCCATGGCCATTGCACTATCGGCTATGGTGGAGATGAAAGAAGGGCACCATAAAAACTCTCCCATTAAGTGGTTTACAGGATCTAAGAGATTTCATCTCATCCTTAAAGGGACATCACTCACACACCACTCGTAGGTTGCGTGCGAATTACAGATGCTTTGTGAAAAAATTTAACTGTCTAATTTAAAAGATCGAGAATCTATGTAAGCAAAATTTCTACTCTATGTCCAAACATTAAAAAACTGAATGTTTGTTAATGTGAAAAAGGATAACAGTTATTTATTCTTTTTCTTTTATTTTAGTTTTAATTTGCAAATGGGTTTACGATAACAAAAACAAATTCCTTTTTGAGTCTCGAAAACAAAACAACCGTCAGTGTAGGTCGCCAAATGTTTAGATTGAGAATCCCTGGCAGAGAGCATGCCATAATTATAAAGAATCAGGCCAGTACAATCATAAACATTCATTGTTCATATAAATGAATCACGAATTATTACCTAATTTTTGCATGTATTAAAAGTCGCTAAAGATGAAATATTTAAATGCAGAAAGAAACCGACCAGAAGATTTCACAACTTCCTTATCTCCTTCTTCTTTAGCAGTGATGAGACTTTGCAATAGGTCGTTGTGTTTAGCTTTCCCTTCGTTTGTGTCGCACTGTCTTTCAGCTACTGCGGTGTGAAGGATTGAATTGAAGTAGCGGTCAGCATCGGGATCAGCCTGGTCAAGCAAGGAGACTCCAACTTTCTAAAAAGTAAATAACCCTTTGCTGTTTCGTTCTTAATGTTTAGGAAATAGTTAAACTTAACCGCTGATTGTATTTAGTGTTTCATAAACAATGTTAACTAAGACAAGAATATTTTTTTTCAAGTAACTTCACCAGAGCTTCTTACCGCATGTGTTCACCCAGATATTGCCCTGGGCCCACATGAGTGACAGTGACGAGGGCTGCTAAATTTTATTATTTTTATCCAGATGTAGAAAATTTTTTAGTCGTCCCCTAGCCAAGGACCAGTGCCGGTCCATGGATCAAAGGAATATCAAGCATTCTTTTTGATAGAGGCCCCCATCCCAATGACTCTATGAGAGGGTTCCCAAAATTATATGTAACACCGTTAATCTATACACACTAATTGGGGGCTAGGTAATTGGGGGCTAGGTAATTGGGAGCTAGGTAATTGGGAGCTAGGTAATTGGGGGCTAGGTAATTGGGGGCTAGGTAATTGGGGGCTAGGTAATTGGGGGCTAGGTAATTGGGGGCTAGGTAATTGGGGGCTAGGTAATTGGGGGCTAGGTAATTTGGGGTATAGGTAATTTGGGGCTAGGTAATTGGGAGCTAGGTAATTGGGGGCTAGGTAATTGGGGGCTAGGTAATTGGGAGCTAGGTAATTTGGGGTATAGGTAATTTGGGGCTAGGTAATTGGGGGCTAGGTAATTGGGAGCTAGGTAATTGGGAGCTAGGTAATTGTGGGCTAGGTAATTGGGAGCTAGGTAATTGTGGGCTAGGTAATAGAGCTGATATATGCCTACAATGTCTAAGTATGGTTAAAAAAACTATTTTAAATAACTAGCTGACCTTTACTAGAACATTTTGTATCCACTTGTAACGGAACATGAAGAGCATGACCATGGTCATGATTTTCCCGCGAATTTTGAAGACTTTCTTGGCGTGGCATGTAAACTCGTCGTCTTCTTTCCCAATGCAATCTGTCTTCAGACCAAACGCTGACCTGGCTATGATCTCACTGGTAAACTGGCTGACGATGTACTTGATGGGTACCAGGGCGTCCCTTCTGGCACACTCCTCTAGGACACTGGTCAGTTTACGAGCAGAGTCTTCAATATTATTGGTCACCTGCTTCAACTTGCCAGTTCTGTGTGGTCAAAATGATTGAAACCAATGAAGTATCAGGAGTAACCAATGGCATAGTTTAAAGAAATCGTCAGAGAATTGCACGGATATAAGTTCTCCATTAAATGGGCATGGTATTTACAAAGTTTTCAATAAAGGTGTTATATGCACAAAGTGTAATACTAAGCCTTTATTTTTTATGTGTGCGTTTTATATAGCATTACAAGGAGATATATTTGTGTCATAACTGTAATGAGACCAAGTAATATACCCACTATAATACTTTTAGCCCTAGATTTTCCACTGTGTCCGTACCATAAGTGGAAACTTTAGTGGCATTTATATACTCACATCAGAGGTGTCCCTATGATTTTTGAGGAAATGTTGGTTGGGGTGGGGGGCGCAGACAAAGTTAAGTGTGAAATGAGCCCACGTCACTTTCTATGTTGAGGGCCCCGTCTCCTAGAAATGAAGTCCAGCCAGAATGTATAAGGCTAAAAATAGCCTGTGACATTTCTGTTAAAATTAGAAAACAATTTCAGGTGGGCTCAAAATGTCCACCTTTTAAAACTACAGGTTGAACATACATTTAAAAAACAAATTGTTTAGGAAAAATAAAAGTCATATCAGTGGGGGACCTAGCTGAGGATGAAATGGGTTTGGGGCATCGCGGGAGACAAATGGTTTGGCTGACTACCACTGGGTTTCTAATCAATGCTCAATGTCATCACTATACTCATGTCATCACTCTACTCATGTCATCACTCTACACATGTCATCTCTCTTTTCATGTCATCTCTCTACTCATGTCATCACTCTTTTCATGTCATCACTCTTTTCATGTCATCTCTCTACTCATGTCATCACTCTTTTCATGTCATCACTCTACTCATGTCATCACTCTTTTCATGTCATCACTCTTTTCAAGTCATCGATCTTTTCATGTCATCACTCCTTTCATGTCATCACTCTTTTCAGGTCATCACTCTTTTCATGTCATCAATCTTTTTCATGTCATCAATCTATTCATGTCATCACTCTATTCATGTCATCAATCTTTTCATGTCATCAATCTTTTCATGTCATCAATCTATTCATGTCATCAATCTTTCATGTCATCTCTATTCATGTCATCAATCTATTCATGTCATCAATCTTTTCATGTCATCAATCTATTCATGTCATCAATCTATTCATGTCATCAATCTATTCATGTCATCAATCTATTCATGTCATCAATCTATTCATGTCATCAATCTATTCATTTCTTCAATCTATTCATGTCATCAATCTATTCATGTCATCAATCTATTCATGTCATCAATCTATTCATGTCATCAATCTACTCATGTCATCAATCTATTCATGTCATCAATCTATTCATGTCATCAATCTATTCATGTCATCAATCTATTCATGTCATCAATCTATTCATGTCATCAATCTATTCATGTCATCAATCTACTCATGTCATCAATCTATTCATGTCATCAATCTATTCATGTCATCAATCTATTCATGTCATCAATCTATTCATGTCATCAATCTACTCATGTCATCAATCTATTCATGTCATCAATCTATTCATGTCATCAATCTATTCATGTCTTCAATCTACTCATGTCATCAATCTACTCATGTCATCAATCTATTCATGTCATCAATCTATTCATGTCATCAATCTACTCATGTCATCACATTACTCATGGCATCTCTCTTTTCATGTCATCACTCTTTTCATGTCATCACTCTACTCATGGCATCACTCTTTTCATGTCATCAGTCTAATCATGTTTATCACTCTTCTAATGTCACCACTCCACCTATGTCATGATTCCACTCATGCCAGCGCTCTACTCATGTCATCACTCTACTCATGTGAACTCATGTCATCACTCTACTCACGTCATCACTCTACTCATGTAATCTCTCTACTCATGCCATTTCTCTACTTATGTCATTTCTCTACTCATGTCATCACTCTACTCATGTCATCACTCTACTCATGTCATCACTCTACTCATGTCATCACTCTATTCATGTCATCAATCTACTTATGTCATCAATCTACTAATGTCATCAATCTATTCATATCATCAATTTACTCATGTCATCAATCTACTCATGTCATCAATCTATTCATGTCATCAATCTACTCATGTCATCAATCTATTCATGTCATCAATCTATTCATGTCATCAATCTATTCATGTCTTCAATCTATTCATGTCATCAATCTATTCATTTCTTCAATCTATTCATGTCATCAATCTATTCATGTCATCAATCTACTCATGTCATCAATCTATTCATGTCATCAATCTACTCATGTCATCAATCTATTCATGTCATCAATCTACTCATGTCATCAATCTACTCATGTCATCAATCTATTCATGTCATCAATCTATTCATGTCATCAATCTACTCATGTCATCAATCTACTCATGTCATCAATCTACTCATGTCATCTCTCTACTCTTGTCATTTCTCTACTCATGTCATTTCTCTACTTATGTCATTTCTCTACTCATGTCATCTCTCTACTCACGTAAATGACGGGGTAATGACGTGTCGGACACGCCTCCAGTCCTGCCCATTCAGAAAAAAGACCCCAGTCTCAATGGCTGAAGTTGTGGTCATCACTGGGATCCTGTCCACAAAGTTGTTAAAGTCCTTGACCATTATCTGCTTGAGTAAATCTACGTCACGCGTGAGTAAGGTCATTTGACCTCGATGAATGCCAACAGTATCCCCATGCTTTTGTATCAACTGGACCACAGCTTGCCTGGTCATTAAACAAAACAAAACCCATTAACATGTGTGTTTGTAAACCCTAAATAAAAATAAATAATGTGGTAAATTATTATTATGTCTAAAAACATACAGCGTACAATAACACAAAGTGTACCAAGGTATTTTAGCACTTTTATAAATGACTAGTTGAAAAGCCTGCTGACGCTGGCTGCTTGCTACCTGCGATATAATTAGAAATCCTTGTTGTGTTTAGATTTCCAGTTTTGGGATTCCCCAGACTATTTTTAGCCGAGCTTGCGAGTTAACTCCCCTTGATTGAGACGAAAATTTTGGAATTCACCCTTGCTTGTTAATTCCCCAGACTATTTTTAGCCGGGATCACACGGTCGAACGTACGTACGCACGTCTAGATTAGCCACAACCTTTAGTTAGCTATGAACTCATTTAAAATATTACTTTCACGGGGCTTACAAATAATATCTAAATACCTTTGCTCCAATGTCATGAGAGAATGTACCGAATGTTTGTTTTAAATTTGTCTGCTTTCTAAAATCCACTTCTTTATGGCTATATTTATTTATCCTCACTGTATCAAACGTCCACCATTGGTCTTTTTCCACAATTTTCTTAATGCCCATAATACGCCTTATGTCCACCAATTGCCTTTATCCACCATTTGCCTTATGTCCTTCATTTCCCTAATGTCCACCATTTTCATAATGTCCACCATTTGCTTAATGTCCACCAATTTCTTAAATGTCCATTACTTACCTAGATTCCACTACTTACCTAAAGTCTACTAACGACAATCTTCCTAAAGACACCTGCTTCACTCCGTACTTCTCCCAAGACACCTGATTGGTCAGCAGATGGTAGATAAAGTAAGAGATGACCAGAACTGTGACAGTGAGTAGACAGCTGGACACACTTGGTGTCCACCCTACTATGCAGTAGCTCATAATGTTCCACATGGTTAGTCACTCTGTCTCTGTAAAAATATAAAGGAACAATGTTAAATAAAAAAAATGTTTAAGTTCCTTTAATCAGAGCCAGTTTTAGGGCCCAATGTAGAAACATTAAAAGATGTCTGGTGCTCGAACTACATCTCATGACCCTTTTTACACAAAAAAAACGTGTCCTGTCAGGGGCGTTGTACTTTTTCAGCGCCCTCCTACCCCCCCCCCCCAATTCGAATACCATATAATATTAAATGTAAAGTATACCATTTGGAATCCCTTTGTGAGTGGCGCCAGGGGCATGATGCCCCCCCCCGGCTACGCCACTGCTCTTCATCGAACTCTAGCTTGCCAATAGCTTATTGTTAACAAGATTTTATTCATGAAATTAATTCATTATTAATTCATTATTAGCCCATAATTTACCCATTATTAAACCATTTTCATGGTGTCAAAATTCTTTCCAATTATGTTCTCACAATGCACTAATGTTCTTTGTTACAAATTTAGTAATTCAATTTTTACAAAATAAAAACGGATCAAATGAAATGAAAACTTACATTTAAAAAAAAATATTTTCCAGTTGAAAAAAACTGTAAAACTCCGACTGCTCTTAACTTGGGTACATTCACACAACTGAAGGCAGACACGCAGTTCTGCAAATCTATATACAGTATACAAATAGGTCATGGATTGTTACACTTCATGACCTACTTTATCTGCTAAGGTTCTCATGACATATTAGTTATGTTTGCATCAGGTTTTTTCTTTCATAGCTTACGTTTATTATTTTCTATTCTGTTAACAAATAAAAAGTGTTTATTGTAAATAATAAAAAAAAAAACAAGGACTGGTTCATGTATATTCATTACAATGGCCTTGAGAAGATAATATTGTTATATATATGAAATTCATTTAGGTCTGCCAACTTTTATTCGAGACCAATTATCCAGAAATAGATAGAATGTGGGTATCCAAGTGAAATACATGTATGTTAATATGACATCTGGTGTTTTATGTGTATCATTGTTAATGATATTATAAGTAGTGTCATTGTGTATGTTTACGATTGTGTACGTGTGAGTGTATATATGTCTGTGCCTGGAGATATATCTCTGTGTATATATTCAGTGGTGTATCTAGTATTAGCACCGCACTGGTCGGACTCTGAAAATGAAATATAAATACCTTAAAACTCGAACATCTAGAAACAGAAAAAAAAAAAAAGCCTCAAAATACAGTTTTGTCACTATCTTTCATTTCATTGTTTTTATTTTGTAACATTTTTAATAATTTTCTGTTTTCGCTTCAAACCCACGATGTCACAGAAAAATCGACCCTAGAAGTTACATGGAGATCAGTGTCTGATGTATGACAAGTGTGTTTTTACGTTTATTTGTGTGCATGGGCGTATTCATGGGGGGGGGGGCTAGGGGGGGCATTTGCCCCCCCCCCCCCTACATTTTGAAAAAATGTCATATAAGAGGGGGGCCTTTGCTCTCCCCCCCCTTACATTTAAAAAAAAATGTCATAAAGTTGTTATTTTGACCCCCCCGCCTGGAAAGTTTTTGCCTCCCCCCCTCCTGGAAAAATTCCTAGCGACGCCCATGTTTGTGTGTACTTCTTTTGTGTCATTTATCGTTTTACTATATGAGAATTCACTATTTGTATATGTGTATGTTTGTATGACTAAAATTATAATGAGAAGGAGTATGTATAAATATATGTTCACGATAATGTACGACTGTGATCTGGTATTTTGAACCAATGAAACAATGCCTTAAAATTTAAAGACAGACCTATGATCGTACACTCTGTATGGGTCATGTGTGTGTGTGTGTGTGTGTGTTTGCGTGTGTGTGTGTGTCCTTTGGTGAAGTTATATAGAACAACAGATATGATTAGATTGAGCCAGGCGAGTTAACCCCCTGATAACTGTTACTGACACACTGTCATCATGAAGAAAATATGGCCTGTAGTTACAGCATCAATTTGATACAAAGGTATTTTTAATCTGTTGGTAACAAACAAAAAAAAATAATGGCTACCGTCAGTTTGGAATCGCATGTCTATGTCAACAGTCTGACAGTGTACATGATGGTACTTGCTCATTAAGTCAGTGTTGTACGGTTAGACCTGGGAGATGTTCGGTGTAAAACATGTCAGCAAAACTAGGATTCTTTTACAGGATGTCGGGTAACATGTTTTGATTTATTTTAATATTTTATTATACTGTTAGATTTTGTTTTAATCGTTGTTGTTTTTTTTTTACTAACGGTGCATCAATCAGTAGAAATCAATCAGTAGAAATCAAAATCAATCAGTAGAAATCAATCAGTAGAAATCAATCAGTAGAAATCAATCAGTAGAAATAAATCAGTAGAAATCAATCAGTAGAAATCAATAAGTAGAAATTAAAATCAATCAGTTGAGATCAAAATCAATCAGTATAAATCAAAATCAATCAGTAGAAATCAATCAGTAGAGATCAATCAGTAGAAATCAGTCAGTCGAAATCAGTCAGATAATATAACTCAAACGAAACCGACCATAAAGTTTTTTTTTTCATGAAATCAATTCAACTTGTTTAGTTTTACGCAACAATTTAGAGAAAACAAAATACCACAATATTTCATTTTCCGTTCCTTCATCTCTAACTGAAGTTTTATTGATTGAACAAACGGATTCTTCTCTTCCTATCAATGTCTTACTGACCTTGGGTCATGATATGAAGATGGTTTTCTAAAATCACAAGGTACTAAAGAAGACAATATTCGAAAGCATTAAAGTAACTGTTAACGATTTATATAAAGAAAAGCAGTCTAAGTGAATCAAAGAGTAGTTGAAGACGAAAGACGACATCAGAAGGCTGATGTTACTACTTGGTCTACAAACAACACCGAAAGTGAGGATGAAGGTAAATATGACGTTGATTTTGGAATTGAGATTCCTGTTTACCACAAGAAGCTTCTGTCAAAGGGTTCGATCATCTTCGATGCCAGACAAGACATTTGAAATCAGAATTTCAATTTAGAAGTAAATGCCCATTAGTAATTTCACTGGGATGGAAAGATAATGAAGGAAATTACAGATTTAATTAGAGCTGCACTCACACGTAGACAGATTAGCTGTAGTTTTAACTGGGAAAGAAGTTGAGAAGATTTTAGGTTTAGCTAAAATACCAAACGTGCTGGTAAGGCACAAACCAATGAACAATACAGCTGTTAAGACTTTGTGAGGTATCTGATGAGATTATTGGTATGTGTTTTGACACAATATCCGTCAACACTGGTGTTACTAAGGGGATATTTTGCAAGAGGAGCTGTTACATTATGCCTGCCGACATCATGTGCATGAACTAATCATTGGAGTTTTTTTTTCTCTATGACTCCACAAACAGCCCATTACATTCCACTGTTCAAACGTTTTAAATGATTTTGGCTTAAGGTTGATCAGCAGCTGTACAGTCCGCAAGAGGATTCAAGTTCAAGATTAGATGATCTGTTTATGGTAGAACACAAACACGGTGTTGTGTCATTCCTACAAGACTTTCAAGTGCCTCAAGTTACATACCATGTGAAGTTTACAGAGGGATGATCAAAACCTGATTGTTTGTATTAGGCGTCAGTGTAAGCAAGCAACCGTACCACTTTCATGCGCTAGACATTTACCATATGGTTCGCTGGATGGCGAAAGTGATATACTGCTTCAAGATCTACTTGTTTAGAAAACATTTCTAGCTCACACATTCTGAGATAAAGATTGTGCAATAATTTTGCTTGTTTGCGACTCACATTTACGTCAAAGCTTGGATCTCATGTCCTGTGAGTCGTGATGCTCCGTTTAATGATCTATTGTTATTTAAGCAGATCTCACGAAATTTTGTCATATACAAAATGTTGTCTGATGCTGCGAAAATGAAATTTGAAAACGATCTTTGGTATAGTTGTCCAGAGGTGCTTTTTCTCGCGTTGTTTTCTGAAAAAAGTTTTCAAAGTGATGCTGAAGACTGGTGATGACTGGACGGATCGAGTGTTTAAATTGAAGAATTGCATTAATTGTATCACTTTGTAGGTACCTCATCACTATCTGCGATGCGTTCAGTCGGTATTGGTACCAGCTTCGATGAAGTTGACCCAGTATCCTGGGATCTATTGCCGTCATTTGCTGAAGCTAATTGTATTGTTGATTCCTTTAAGACGTCAATGATGCAGCCGAGCGGTCAGTTGCACTGATGTCATCATTTAATAAGTCAATCACTAAAACGGAATCTGAAATGCAAAGTTTGCTGCAAGTTGTAGAAGATCACAGAAAGAGAGTGCCAAAGTTGAAGAAAAGAACACTGAAGTTATTTATGAAGCGTTGAATTGACGATCATTAGTATAGCGTATTTTGTATGTTTATAATACAATGTATACATGAATAAACAAGCAGTAACTGTTGCATATCATTATATTTTATGCTATTTAACATTTCAATATGTCTATATGTCTAATTCGCTGTAATTAATGTTTAATATTGATTTTTAGATAATGATTAATTTAATGTTTATATTACAAGAATTCATGTAATTAAAGAAGATACTATAAACTTCAGTCTCGATGAGCGACCTCTAAATGTTTTGCAATTTCAATAAAATATGGCATGAAAGTCTAGGACTATAAAAGGAAAAAAATTAGCAACAATGCAATATCAAATTGCAAACAAAAAAAAAATTTGAATCACCCAAATGTACTGTGTATGAGAATTTGTGTACATTAACACATCTAAACTTTATAAAAGAGAAACTCAAATGATATGTTTAGATGTATTACTGCGATACTTTCAGGCTAAAGTTTATGAAGAGATACAGAAAGTTGTGACTAGTGATTCCCCAACTTATGAAGAAATCTCCCAACTGAAATACACGGAACAAGTTTTGAATGAAACTCTTCTTCTTTATCCCCCTGCTTTCATTATCAGCAGGAGAGCAGCAGAGACCATGACGTATGGTGATATCACCATTCCAAAAGGTGCAGGGGTTAACATACCTCTGGATATGATCATGATGGTGTTGAGGACCCCTGTGAGGGTGCCCTTGGCTTGTCGCTAAGAGTATGAGGGCTGACTCAATGATGACTCGTATTTGTATTTGTGTTTCTACCACACACAGTCTCACCAGCAATTAAACGTAAAACAAGGGACGATGATCAATTCAACAAGTCATGTGTACAACACCAAGATATGTTTTATTTATACAAAGGCACCAGTCCGTAACAGGGATCTGGTGACTTATCATAAGCAAAGATAATCCAAACTGCAGCAAAATAATCCAATAATAAATGAATAAGGGGAACAATGACGTTATCACTAGTTAACTCTCTCTCTCTCCCTATTTCTTTCTCACTTCTCTCAAACAGAGACACATCAATCGACTCGCTATCACGCAGTCGAATTGCGACTAGACACGACCCGGCTCACCGGTCGAATGTCTATATTTCTATCTTACATTATTCAAACACTGTCTTCCACGTGACCCCTAGCCAATCAATTATAATATCAGTTTCTTTCAAATCAGGGGGTGGAGCCTAGATGGGGAGGGGGGAGGAGTACGTCATACCGACAAAGACAGAAGTAACTGGACATCCGTCCCTTTGTCGGCCTTTGAACAGGAGCCCAGTGGCCAGGGAGAATCCCGCGAGGAATGTAACGTGTTTCTGCCAACTACTGTCCTCTTCATCGGCGGAGGTTTCGCTGACCACCTGCTCTTATGACGCAATTACGGGGGTGGGGTAAAAGGGGTGGGGGAGAACTGGAGGCTTTATAGTCGTAGAAAAAGCTATAATGTTATAAGTCAGAGCAAGAAATTGTTACTTGTTAGGGGAAATGTTTGTATTTGTTAAGTTAACACGTTTGGACTGACAGAATAATAAAACTATTTTATAAGTGGATGCTCAGTGGCAAATTTGTACATTAATATACATACATTAAGTAAACAATTGCATGTTATTAAGTGTTAGACAGAGTGTAACTATTTTACTAACATACCATCTATGTAATGTGCACATTAAACACATCTAACATGATTTCCTTTGTACACACATTGTTATTTTTGTTTTCAATCACAGCTGGCTGGGTAGTGACCTACTTTTTCTTGTAGGCCAAAGTACTTTAAAGATTTATAAACCCGGTATAAACCAACCGCAATTTTTCTCCCGTTTGCACGTCTCAGTAGAATGAACACACCACACACACAGTACCACACTGTACTATGGATATTCCGCTGCAATAGATATTCATGATTGCATACATCGAACTTTGACTTACATGGACAAATATGGCATACAGTCTCTTTTTCACCTTATACGTTCACAGTGAAAGTAATATTTTTAGCTAATCGTTGCTATTCCATTATAGTAACATTGTATAAAAAGTCTGGGATATTAAACTGGGAGCTTCGATTCATGCACACAGTGGCAAGCTAAGTACTTAAGAAGTGTTGAACACTGACTGTTAGATACAGCTCAATGTTTTGTTGATGATGATATTATAGACTTGACAAATACTGGAAGTGTTGAACTCTAGCTGTTATATACAGCTCAAAGTGTTGTATGTGCTGATATTATAGGCTTGACAAATGCTGGAAGTGTTGAACACTGACTGTTAGATACAGCTCAATGAATTTTTGATGATGATATTATAGACTTGACAAATATTGGAAGTGTTAAACACTAACTGATATATTGCTCACAGTGTTGTAGGTGCTGATGTTATAGACTTGATAAACATGGAGCTTGACATCTGCTGTGGTGTTACGTTTTATCTCTCCTTGCTCATTCTCGGCCTGGTGGCCTATGTTGTGTACAAACAAGTGCTCACGAAGGACAACTGGGGCAGGTATGGAGTGAAACAGGTCAGCATGACTAGAGTCGTTTTTGATGATTTCAGGTATGTGTAATTTCTCTCTTTATTTAAACCGGCAAAACACGAATATACTTAAAATGTAAACATGCAACTTTATTGTGTTGTGTGATGCAATGACAACACTGACCGCCCACTGATGTATCATTCACCACTGACCGCCCACTGATGTATCATTCACCACTGACCGCCCACTGATGTATCATTCACCACTAACCCTTCTTCCCTTTTCCACCTCTTCCATCTTGATATAAGTAACCAGCTCATTCAATGAAGATTAATATCTGTAAAAATAAAATCATTTCAGTAGAATAATTTTAAAAATAATTTAATTATATTTGATTCAGTTAGTCATGAGGACAGAGTACTTCCCTCAGTCCATGCCACCCCCCCCCCACCTGGGCCGTCAGACCATGCCCACCACCAGTGGCTCAACCAGCAAAAAATGCTGGGGAGGGGGGAACTCACGTATAGAAAAAAAGACAGTTTATATAGTAAAATATGTATGATGATTTGGTCTGGGGGGGGGCTCAAGTCCCCCCTGCCCCCCCTCCCGCACTGGTTGCACCACTGCCCACCACCTACTCCCACTAGCAATGTTCTCCACATTTTCCAAATGCAAAAAGATGCTGCTATACCCAACTTTGAAAGGAAATAAGGACCTGTGTGTGCAACATAAAGATACCACTGTATATTATAGTTATGCGCAATTGAACAAGACATTTGTGCGCTGTGTTGACATATGTGTGCATGCGTCTGACACGTTTTATATGCACGCCCAGTAGCAAATCTTAGAGGGAACACTGACCACGAGTATACTGACCACACACAACTTACCTAGTTCGGCCAAAATTTCATTCTATTCAGTGGTTATCGTAAATACCCCTCTCCCACAACAACCGAACTTTAGCAGTTTGGAAGAGGGGAGAAAGGGGGAGGGGGAAGGAGGAATCACTATTCTATTAAGTCGGCCTCAGTTTCTACTACCCATTATTGCTAAGTTTTTCCCCACCATAGCTAAGTTTTTTCCACCATGCTAAGTTTTTTCCCCACCATAGCTAAGTTTTTACCACCATTGCTAAGTTTTCCCCACCATAGCTAAGTTTTTTCCACCATGCTAAGTTTTTTCCCCACCATCGCTAAGTTCTCCCACCATCGCTAAGTTCTCCCACCATCGCTAAGTTTTTCCCACCATTGCTAAGTTCTCCCACCATCGCTAAGTTTTTCCCACCATTGCTAAGTTCTCCCACCATAGCTAAGTTTTTCCCACCATTGCTAAGTTCTCCCACCATCGCTAAGTTTTTCCCACCATTGCTAAGTTCTCCCACCATCGCTAAGTTTTTCCCACCATTGCTAAGTTCTCCCACCATCGCTAAGTTTTTCCCACCATTGCTAAGTTCTCCCACCATCGCTAAGTTTTTCCCACCATTGCTAAGTTCTCCCACCATTGCTAAGTTTTTCCCGCCATTGCTAAGTTCTCCCACCATTGCTAAGTTTTTCCCACCATTGCTAAGTTTTTTCTTTTTCTCACTGACCCATTTTGTATTTCAGAGCCGCCACCAACCGGATCATCAAGGAAGAAGGGGACACGGTGGGGCTCAACATGGGGGAGATGATGCTGATGACACGTGACCTGGACATCTTGAGGCAGGTGATGGTCAAGGACTTCAACAACTACGTGGACAGGTCCATCCTCATCGTGTCCAACTCTCCTGTGGCTAAAGGTGTCTTCTTCCTTTGTGGTCAAGACTGGAAGAGGATACGTCATTTGATCACACCCTCATTCAGGTGTGTAAATCCTACAAGGAATATTTCAATAAAGAACCACGGAATATAAATTATGCAGAAAGCGCATTGCGTTTCAAAAAGTATTCTACCATCGACTTAAAAAATGCCGCCATTTTTGTTATTTTCCGTTATAATAGTGCAGCACTTAAACATTGATACACACATAGAATTATACACAAATATGGCGGCTTTTGGAAAAATACATTTAAATTGACGATACGAAATCTGAATGATGTAAAGAACGTGTAAAGAGCTATTAAAACAAAAACTTTTTTTTGTAAATAAATTTATTTCAATAACTTTTAGGGTTAGTTATTGCTTTAAGGAATTATTTCAAATGAATCTAATTGTTAATGTCTTAGCAAACTATTGTTCAATGGACAGTTTCAGTTCCAATCTATTCGACGCTATGTTTCTTTAAATGGTTAATTGTTTACATCAGTTATCAATGTACGAAACAGTATTGATTTTTTAACTTTGTATTGGTATTTTTTGGTGAGAGATTTTTATTTTTTCATTTGTGAGTCTTAATCAAAGAAAATGTTTTATTACATTTAATTTCTCGATGTTTTTTTTTTGTTAATTGACAGCAATGTTCAAAGTACTGGCTGTGAAAATACGAGTACAAAAACCATTCACGGTACAAGTACACACATTTTTAAAATTGCGACACTTGAGTACATAATACTTAAAGTACAAGTAAAAATTACCAACGTGCTAGTAAGAGTACATTACCAATTCTCAAACAAATGTACTTGATTACTCATTATCGATTAGGAAGATTTCGATTTTTTCCAGTTTTTCAACATAAAAGCGAGTGTTTTGTATATTTCTGAAGCTCGGAATAAGTAAAAAGTAAAAAATTCGTAAATGTTCCTTACTTTATATCTTCTTCTTTATCACTCATTAAAGTTTAATGACCATTAAAAAAATGAATTGTCTTCTTCATTTAAACGAATAGAGACTTTATTTTGAAATAAACATTACATTTTGTACTGAATTGCTCCAAACATTACATTTTGTACTGAATTGCTCCAAACATTAAATTTTGTACTGAATTGCTCCAAACATTTCTATTAGCACAGGGAAACTTAAACTTGTTGCCAGCTATGTGGATGAATCTGGAAAAAAACTGGCAAGTTTGTTGGAGTCATATGCCAAGAAGGATGATCTGGTTCCAATCAAACATGTGATGGGTCAGTTCACGGGAGAAATCATTGCCAGGACAGCGTTTAGTTTAAAGACCGACTGTATAGGACAGGAAGGTGATGACGAGTTCACAAAATATTCCAAAGAAATGTTCAAAGTTATGGGCCGGTTCATGAACTTTATAATGTTGATATTGTTTCAGTGTAGGTGGCTGCACGAGTTACTGGTCAAGGTAAGAAAAGATGTCAAATAGATTGCATTAGTAGAATTGACATGCATTAATATACTCTCCAACAGCCTTGGATTTGTTAATGAACCTTTTTTTATTTACATGTATTTGTATGTCCATGTATTTGTATGTCCATGTATTTGTGTGTCCATGTATTTGAATGTCCATGTATTTGTATGTCCATGTATTTGTATGTCTTACTGACTTTTTATTGTGTATCTTTATCCAATCTTCATATAGAAACTGAAGATTCAGCTGTTTGACAGTGCCAACGAAGAAGCCAACCAATATTTTCTGTCTATTCTAAACAACACTATAGAAGATAGAAGACAAATACAAAAGTCTGGCAAGAAAGCCCATACTGATCTCTTCCAAAACTTGCTGTCTGCACAGGAAGTTGGTGAAAGAGAGTCAGACGTGACACAAGGTAGTTAGTGGTCTACATACAGCGTTGTATAAATATATTTATGCACGTCGTTAATAATGAAGTCATTTATTATATAAAATAATCAGGATTTAGATTTGTTTATATCATAATGAGATGAAAATATTATCATGTAAGCTGATGTTTTGCATTCATTATTTTAAAAAAGAGACCCCTGTTGAATCATGGGATACATTGAGCAAGTCCATGTCACAAGAAGAGCTTCTGGGTCAATCCATGTTGATTATATTTGCTGGGTTCGATACCACGGCCACCACTCTACAGATGTGTTTCTATTACTTGGCTAAATATCCAGACATTGATGTAAGTACCGAAAGAAAAGTTCTATCGTTACTTCTGATAAATGAAAACCACAACTCATTTTATGTTAATACAGCAACCCATTGTATGAAAATACAACATCCAACCATATGTAAACATTACACCCTATCATATATAAGCACAACAACCCATAATGCATACACACAGTACTCGATTTAAGAAAAAAACAAGTGCCGGGGATGAAACAAAATTTCTGCAGAGTTTCATCCCCGGCAGGGATATATTAGCTAAAGCAGAGCCGGGGATGACAGTTCTCAGTGCCGGGGATATCCCCGGCGGTAATTCGAGCCCTGCATACACATCACAACATATCATTTGTAAAACAACAACCCAACTTTTTTAAAGATACTAGACCAGTGGTGGCGAATCTGTTTGGGGCCGCATGCCAGCCCCGTAGCGTGAAAATTCTACAGGAGGGGCCAGGCTTTCTTCAGCAGTGGGCCAGGCAATAGCAGAGGGGGGGGCAGGTAATACATTTTACTAAGTAGAACAAATAAGCGGGGGGGGCAGATAAAACGGAGGGGCAAGGCCCCCTGACCCTTCCCCCGCACTCTACGGACCTGCTTCATGCCCCAAATTCAACCAAAACACCGCTTTTTCATATCAAAGTGCCAACACTCTAATTAAGATTTAAGGAAGTGATATTTTAGTCGCGTGCCGACTGATGAGGCTCTGCTTACCGACTGTGTCAAATTTATAATTTAAAGTTCGTGAAATTCCGTATTCATAATTTCAATCCCATATCTCGGTATGATTCTAAAGGAAATGTTTGTAAATCTAAAAAGTCAAACGGGTGAGGTAACGAGAGTAACACTCCTATCTCTATTTGATCGTAGGTTTTCATTGCTTGTCTAGAAAACAAAACAGTTTCTATAGACAGCCTTGAAACTATTGTCAATGTGGGTCACAACGGGTAAACATTTTAGAACCACTGGGCTATCCATTTTTGTTTTAAGTGATGTACCCACTAGTTTTATTTACGTCTTTCATATTCAAACTTTTCCGGTGAATGGTAATTTAGAGAAGACAATAAATATTTCAAAGCAATATATTCTAAAAAAATCCGAACTCTAGTTTATATTATACTTTGATCTTAATTTGGTTAAACAATAACATTAATCATATATTCACGTGTTTTTTTTTTTTTAAGTTTTAAAATTATGAAGTAAAAATATTTCAAACCTCGTAGACTGGTAAAGCGATTACTTTCTTTTTTTTAATTCAGGCTAAAGTTTATGAAGAGATACAGAAAGTTGTGACCAGTGATTCCCCAACTTATGAAGAAATCTCCCAACTGAAATACATGGAACAAGTTCTGAATGAAACTCTTCGATTATTTCCCCCTGCTCCCATTATCACCAGAAGAGCAGCAGAGACCAGAACGTATGGTGATATCACCATTCCAAAAGGTGCAGGGGTGATTATACCTCTGGATATGATCATGAAGGACCCAAAACATTTTCCAGATCCTGAAAGATTCGATCCTGAAAGGTTCTCTGATGCAAATGTCGCCAAACGTGACCCCATGTCCTTTGTGCCATTTGGCTACGGCCCTCGTCAATGTATTGGTATGAGACTGGCCTACATGGAGTTAAAATATTGTCTAGTTCATGTACTGAGGAAAGTCAAGTTTGAATTGAATCAAAGAACTGAACCGAAGCCTGATGGAGACATTGACGTGTTGTTTCAAGGGTTTGTGGTGGTGAAGAAACCCATCATGTTGGCAGTTAGTGCCAGAAATAATTGAGATATTTTGTTCTGGTTTGACCTCTGTTTGTTTTATTTTTCAGTTGTGCACATTTGATAACCAGATGAACATTATTCCATCTTTTTTTTTAACTAAAACATTTTTAAGAAAACTTTTTTAGTTTTTTCTAGATTTATGAATTGGACAATTTGGCGAACCAAATGACCTTTTAAACCACTGGTTGATTAGAACCGTATGTGACTTTATAATAGTAATGTTTAAACAGTAACACTATGACTGCTCCATGTAGTACCAACATTATCTTTGCCTGTCATGATTGCTCGATGTAGTACCAACAAGATCTTTGCCTGTCATGATTGCTCGATGTAGTACCAACATGATCTTTGCCTGACATGATATTTCCATGTCGTACCAACATGATCTTTGCCTGACATGATATTTCCATGTAGTACCAACATGTTCTTTGCCTAACATATTTCCATGTATTACCAACATGATCTTTGACTGACATGATATTTCCATGTAGTACCAAAATGATCTTTGCCTGACATGATTGCTCTATTTTTTTAAATATTTTTTTTCAATGTCTGAGAACTAAATTTCAGAAAACCCTCTGTAGTTCAGATTAAAAGAAAATATATTCTTAAGCAACTATTTTGAATAAAGTAATTCCGTTAACATTTTAGATAATTTATTTAATATATATTTTACATTTATTAACAATATCGATCAAATAACAATTGAACAAACAGTTGTGCATAATCAATTACTACCATTTAAAAAAACATACATTTGAAAATCATCTTTTAAGCTGCATGCCATAAATAAAGTCAGGTTTATTAGGCCGATAGCACTAAAAATAACAATGTATATACAGTTCAATCTCAAGAGTGTTCAGAAGTTTATGTCAATAACAACAATCACAAAATATATCACTCATAATCACGTAATACATCACACATAATCATAAAATACATCATATATAATCGTATAATAAATCACACATAATCACAAAATACATCACACATAATCACGTAATACATCACTCATTATCATATATAATAATACATCTCTTATAATTACATAATACATCACACACAGGGTTGCCAGATTAAAAATGCACATAAATGCCAAACGGACACCACTTCAAAGCCAAACTGAATTCCAAAAAGCCAAATTTAAACAAACGCAAAAAATCTGTTCAGTTTAAACTTTTTCATAATAAAATTAACAAGGATAAAAGTTTTTCATAAAGAAAAAAAAATTCCAATAATAAAAAGTGGTTTAAATTTATTTTATTTTAAAAAAATATTGCATTAAAAATCAAATTTTTACAAAATCAAATGTTTCATCAGCATTATCGGTGCCATCTACTGCCCTTTTAACCCATGTATACTGTTGTCCCCATGATGATTTGTATTTTCGGCCCGCTTCATACGTAGTTTTCCATTTAGGCATCTTACTTGTATTAAGTTCTATTCTATTATTTATATTGTAATGGATTACAAAATTTATAAATTTATCAAAAATAAACTTGCTAACCTTTTTTTAATATTAAATTCTGAATTAAGTCAAAAACAAAATACAATACAACTTCGATTCGATAAACAAAATGAGAATGAAAGAAATACTTCCGCTTGTTGATTGTGGTGGTGATTGTGAAAAAAAGCCAAATTAAAGCCAGAAAGCCAACCAATAATTTGACAGCCAAACGCTTTTCAAGAAAGCCAAATTTGACTTATTTGGCTTTCAAAAAGGCCAAATGGCAACCCTGATCACACATCCGGTATGAACTAAAGAAACGAAAAAATTGTTTGTTTTTAAATCTCTCCTTATTCTGTATATTAAAATAATTTTTAGACACTGCAACCGATTATTATATAAATTAAAAAAAAACAAACAAAGAAACCTTTTGTACCACATTGAAATAGACCAACCATATTTAATGTATATACACACACACAAAGAAGCCTTTTGTACCACATTGAAATAGACCAATCATATTTAATGTATATACACATACAAAGAGACCTTTTGTACCACATTGAAATAGACCAACCATATTTAATATATTTCTTAGTATAGAAATAAAAAAAATATTGAGTGTGAGTGTATTCGACTATATATATATATATATATATTGTACATTTAGGTTTCTAAATCTATATACATCATGGGTCTAGGACTTATGGTTGTTGAGATCTAGGGTGATGACGGACAGACAGACAAAACGGAGACAATAGAGCATTTTTATTTCGAAAATGCTCTAAAAATAACTACTTTATTATGCCATTTTGCAGCACAAAGGTAAGTTGATGTGGCACCATATACTGCACCCGCGCGCAGGTTCGATTCGGCTTCTCACTTTCTTTCTGGAATTCACCGAGCGAGAGTAGTTTTCACATGGTGCGGTGTATGCGTTGTATTTAAGGATGTTCATGGCAATAAACACTGCATGATATGAAAACTACCACATCCCATTCTGCACGGACGCCAAGAATAGCACTTTATTAGTAGGAGGATGCCTTGCAAAACTAAAGAAACTCTTTTAAAGTAAAAACGAATATTATTGAATGAAGAGGAGTGCCGGCGCTAGATACATGCGCCCTCCCCCCCCACCCCTGCCCACCCGACCGCCCTTTTAAACATAATGCCTGACATAATGAAGTTTTTGGCTCGTCAGGGATCACTTAATTAAGTCCCCTTACTAGCAGGCCCAATATCGCCGCCACTGTTAGGTAGCTTATCGGCTTCAAGTAACACAAGACAAATAAGGGCTGTTGGGGTGTCTAGACCTTGGGCTCATGGGCGTATTCATGGGGGGAAAGGGGGCATTCGCCCCTCCCCCCACATTTTGAAAAAATGTCATATAAGAGGGGGGCATTTGCTCCCCCCCCCCACCTTACATTTTAAAAAAAGTTGTTATTTGCCCCCCCCCTGGAAAAGTTTTGCCCCCCCCCCCTGGAAAAATTCCTAGCGACGCCCATGCTTGGGCTTTCAGTAAGGATACTGACCTAGATAACCCAGATTTAGTAGGCCAAAGTTTTTTTTTGTACCAATCAGTGTTGTTTTTTTTTTCAAAATAGAAACTTATGCGTGTAGTGAACACCAGCACACAACACTGTTGGCGATGTCGTGATTCTATTCTAAATGTTATTGACATTCACAAAATGTCAATGGACAGGATCATTCTAAGCTAAGCATTCCAACTGGCTGACAACATGTACAATTGAGTTTCTGAGGCAAATTGGAGAAACAAATGTAAACATTGTAAACACTGCCTGCTTCGGATCGTTTTGTTCCATCTCTCATTGAAAGGTTCGTGTGTCAGTCACCCTGGTAGAAATATTTCATTGTCCAAACTGAAAATACAAAATGGATTCGGACATTTGTTGTGGGGCGACATTTTACCTGTTGTTGATAGTTCTTGGACTAGTGACGTATTTGATCTATAAACACGTGATGTCAACAGAGACCTGGGAGAAATATGGAGTGAAACACATCAACGTAACTAGAATTCTGTCACAAGACTTCAAGTAGGTTTATTCTCTTACCTTATTCACCTCTTTCTCTGTATTTAAATCTAGTATTTTAATAATTCGATCATGTCAAAGGTTTCAATAAAAAAATAGAATATTCATATTTACGATTATTATAAATGCTTATAAAACGAAAAATGTTGGGTGGAAATTTTCTGTCTTACAGTAAAAGAGTTCTATAGAAATAGCATCTGATGGTCTTGAGATGCCTACCACAAATATAATGTATATATATAAAAGCGATTTTGGCTCTGCGTTAAATCGAAAGTAAAGAATAATTAATACAACAGTACTCCAGTCTAAAAAACAATCATGAAAAAATCGGATCTGCCCGAAACCAAAAATAACCTAGCCTACCGATCATGCCTAAGGCGATATAACTCTATGCAAAGGTTTTGCAGGGTACAGCTAGTTATATATTAATACCAATGAATATTCCCCAGGCAGTCTGTCGACAAAGTCATTCAAGAGGAAGGCGACACAATGGGGTTCAAACTGATCGACCTTACCCTCATTACACGTGACCTGAATATATTGAAGCACGTGATGGTCAAGGACTTCAACAACTACGTAGATCGAGCTGTGGTCGTCTGCTCCAACTCACCGGTTGAAAAGGGTGTCTTCTTCCTTACCGGACAGGACTGGAAGAGAGTTCGTCACGTGATTACACCATCTTTTAGGTGCGTATGTTCTTTAGAGGTACTACATCAGCATACTAGGGATTCTAATATTACACCGGCCTTTTAGGTGCGTATGTTTATTATCATTAGAGGTTATAAAGAGGCATACTAAAGATTCCAATATTTCTACTATCAATTGAGCCATGTTCTACTGCCAGATGTAAGCAGTATATAATATCTGGCTTTACGCTGCTCATTGTTATTTCATAACATTGTATAAATTATTTCTTTAGTTGTCTACCAGTTTAAAATGTTAGGATATTGTTGAATAAAATTTACATTTTATCTCGTAAACACTCACTTAGTCACTACTGATTAAACATTTTCACCGTTGAATTAAATTGATCAGTTTATTTCTTTTTTTTATTGACGATTATATAAATGACGGATAATATATACTTAGGCCTACTATATTGGTACTTTATTGGTATTATATATGTACTTTATTGGTACTATATTGGTATTATATAGGTACTTTATTGGTATTATATAGGTAATATATTGATATTATAAAGGTGTTTATTGGTACTATATTGGTATTTTATAGGTATATATTGGTACTATATTGGTATTTTATATGTATATATTGGTATTATAAAGGTATTATATTGGTATTCTATTAGTAATATTGGTTTTATATAGGTCATATATAGGTATTATTCTTCATTTTATTGGTATTATATAGGTAATATATTAGTTTTATTATAAGTGCTATATTGGTATTATACAGGTATCATGCATTACTTTCACCTTCTAGTTCTATACCGAAATATTGAAAGACATTATTTATATAAGTTTCTTGACTTCATATATTTTAATAAGATACTTAAAACAATTATTACAGATAAGCAAATAATTATAATATCTGTGACATTTGAAAATTCCAAGATAATATTTTCTTTAGCACAGGAAAACTGAAACTGTTTACAAATTTCATTAATGAGTCTGGCACCAAACTGGCCACTCTGTTTGATACGTACGCCAGGAATGACGACCTCGTGGACATCAAGCACTTGATGGGTCAGTTCACTGGAGAGATCATTGCCCGGACGGCGTTCAGCCTGAAGACAGACTGTCTGGGGAAGGCGGCGGATGACGAGTTTACGAGATACTCGAAGGAAATTTTTCAGACACCCAACAAGATAGTGAACTTCTTTCTGTTCTTCTTGTTTCAATGGAAGTGGTTGCATACACTGCTAGTGAAGGTGAGGCCGTCAGATACACTTTAACGGACGATCGATTGTATGGTGGAGGTATGGGTGGGGACTGATAGTTGTGGGGTGTAGTATGCTCGACCTGAGGGTCCCTGTTTTAAATTAATACAAGTGACCCGGGACTGTGTGATCTTCCCAGTTCCGCCCATTTTTAACTGGGTCTCTGACATTTTTCAGCTGGCGATATAGGAGCCACACGACCCCTACAGTCTGCTTTCACTGCATTATTTCATAAATTTTGCATTCTTTATATCCATGGGTGTGATGTATATAAAAAGAAAGAAAAAGATTTCAACATTCGGTGTCTTAATGTATACAACTTTCCCATTAAACAAAAAAATGTCTGTTATTGATAGTGGATTGACTGAACTATTCACACATTTACTGCTAACTGAACTATTCACACATTTACTGCTAACTGAACTATTCACACATTTACTGCTAACTGAACTATTCACACATTTACTGCTAACTGAACTATTCACACATTTACTGCTAACTGAACTATTCACACATTTACTGCTAACTGAACTATTCACACATTTACTGCTAACTGAACTATTCACACATTTACTGCTAACTGAACTATTCACACATTTATTTCCAACTGAACTATTCACACATTTACTGCTAACTGAACTATTCACACATTTACTGCTACCTGAACTATTCACACATTTACTGCTAACTGAACTATTCACACATTTACTGCTAACTGAACTATTCACACATTTACTGCTAACTGAACTATTCACACATTTACTGCTAACTGAACTATTCACACATTTACTGCTAACTGAACTATTCACACATTTACTGCTAACTGAACTATTCACACATTTACTGCTAACTGAACTATTCACACATTGACTGCTAACTGAACTATTCACACATTGACTGCTAACTGAACTATTCACACATTTACTGCTAACTGAACTATTCACACATTTACTGCTAACTGAACTATTCACACATTTACTGCTAACTGAACTATTCACACATTTACTGCTAACTGAACTATTCACACATTTACTGCTAACTGAACTATTCACACATTTACTGCTAACTGAACTATTCACACATTTTTTGCTAGCTGAACTATTCACACATTTACTGCTAGCTGAACTATTCACACATTTACTGCTAGCTGAACTATTCACACATTTACTGCTAACTGAACTATTCACACATTTACTGCTAACTGAACTATTCACACATTTACTGCTACCTGAACTATTCACACATTTACTGCTAACTGAACTATTCACACATTTACTGCTAACTGAACTATTCACACATTTACTGCTAACTGAACTATTCACACATTTACTGCTAACTGAACTATTCACACATTTTTTGCTAGCTGAACTATTCACACATTTACTGCTAGCTGAACTATTCACACATTTACTGCTAGCTGAACTATTCACACATTTACTGCTAACTGAACTATTCACACATTTACTGCTAACTGAACTATTCACACATTTACTGCTAACTAAACTATTCACACATTTACTGCTAACTGAACTATTCACACATTTACTGCTAACTGAACTATTCACACATTTACTGCTAACTGAACTATTCACACATTTACTGCTAACTGAACTATTCACACATTTACTGCTAACTGAACTATTCACACATTTACTGCTAACTGAACTATTCACACATTTACTGCTAACTGAACTATTCACACATTTACTGCTAACTGAACTATTCACACATTTACTGCTAACTGAACTATTCACACATTTACTGCTAACTGAACTATTCACACATTTACTGCTGACTGAACTATTCACACATTTACTGCTGACTGAACTATTCACACATTTACTGCTAACTGAACTATTCACACATTTACTGCTAACTGAACTATTCACACATTTACTGCTAACTGAACTATTCACACATTGACTGCTAACTGAACTATTCACACATTGACTGCTAACTGAACTATTCACACATTTACTGCTAACTGAACTATTCACACATTTACTGCTAGCTGAACTATTCACACATTTTTTGCTAGCTGAACTATTCACACATTTACTGCTAGCTGAACTATTCACACATTTACTGCTAGCTGAACTATTCACACATTTACTGCTAACTGAACTATTCACACATTTACTGCTAACTGAACTATTCACACATTTACTGCTAACTGAACTATTCACACATTTACTGCTAACTGAACTATTCACACATTTACTGCTAACTGAACTATTCACACATTTACTGCTAACTGAACTATTCACACATTTACTGCTAACTGAACTATTCACACATTTACTGCTAACTGAACTATTCACACATTTACTGCTAACTGAACTATTCACACATTTACTGCTAACTGAACTATTCACACATTTACTGCTAACTGAACTATTCACACATTTACTGCTAACTGAACTATTCACACATTTACTGCTAACTGAACTATTCACACATTTACTGCTAACTGAACTATTCACACATTTACTGCTAACTGAACTATTCACACATTTACTGCTAACTGAACTATTCACACATTTACTGCTAACTGAACTATTCACACATTTTTTGCTAGCTGAACTATTCACACATTTACTGCTAGCTGAACTATTCACACATTTACTGCTAGCTGAACTATTCACACATTTACTGCTAACTGAACTATTCACACATTTACTGCTAACTGAACTATTCACACATTTACTGCTAACTGAACTATTCACACATTTACTGCTAACTGAAATATTCACACATTTACTGCTAACTGAACTATTCACACATATACTGCTAACTGAACTATTCACACATTTACTGCTAGCTGAACTATTCACACATTTTTTGCTAGCTGAACTATTCACACATTTATTGCTAGCTGAACTATTCACACATTTACTGCTAGCTGAACTATTCACACATTTACTGCTAACTGAACTATTCACACATTTACTGCTAACTGAACTATTCACACATTTACTGCTAACTAAACTATTCACACATTTACTGCTAACTGAACTATTCACACATTTACTGCTAACTGAACTATTCACACATTTACTGCTAACTGAACTATTCACACATTTACTGCTAACTGAACTATTCACACATTTACTGCTAACTGAACTATTCACACATTTACTGCTAACTGAACTATTCACACATTTACTGCTAACTGAACTATTCACACATTTACTGCTAACTGAACTATTCACACATTTACTGCTAACTGAACTATTCACACATTTACTGCTAACTGAACTATTCACACATTTACTGCTGACTGAACTATTCACACATTTACTGCTGACTGAACTATTCACACATTTACTGCTGACTGAACTATTCACACATTTACTGCTAACTGAACTATTCACACATTTACTGCTAACTGAACTATTCACACATTGACTGCTAACTGAACTATTCACACATTGACTGCTAACTGAACTATTCACACATTTACTGCTAACTGAACTATTCACACATTTACTGCTAACTGAACTATTCACACATTTACTGCTAACTGAACTATTCACACATTTACTGCTAACTGAACTATTCACACATTTACTGCTAACTGAACTATTCACACATTTACTGCTAACTGAACTATTCACACATTTACTGCTAACTTTAATAAAAACGTATGTAGTCATAAACTATGTATTGTAGTGATGGGTTGATTTCATCAGATCAAGAGTCCATTTTTTAAGGGTAGAATCATCATCAAATTGAAAGCTTTAAATTTCTGGCATGGTCTCTTCACTAAATTTTTGATTTATTGAACTGTTTACATGCTTGCTGTTTACACACTAGAGACTTCATATGTCATAAATTATTTATCCCCCCATCCCACTACAGACATTCAAGGTGAATGCAGTGGACAGCGTGAGTAGAGCCGCAGACCAATACTTCCAGACCATCCTGCAGACCACAATATCCGAGAGACAGAAACTGTCACGTGATGGACACAGGCCTTACACTGACCTATTTCAAAACATGATGTCAGCCAAGGAGGCTGGGGATAAGGAACTCAAGGATGTTACAGGTGATTAATGATTATTGGAAACACCTTTCGCAATGCTGACAACTTTATATATTTGTATAAATCACCAAACAAGAGGTCAGCAACAGAAATACCACCGTGTGTGTTAAATCAAGATCAAGAATAGCGCACGCAGCTAGACTGTACCGGGTATAGTATTGGTATGGAGATGAAATCTATTAGATCCTGTAAACCACGGTTTTTATGGTGCCCTTCTTTCATCCCCCACCATAGACGATAGTGCAATGGCCATGGAGGCACCACGGGAGATATAGCGGGGACTTAAGCCATGACCTGAGATATCCATTGGTCATCACCAAATCAAACCAGGGACCCTCAGGTTGACAGTCGAGCTCTCTACCGCACGACCATCCGTCACATCCTTGCAAATAGTAGCCTCCCCTTTCTTAACGTTGACGTCACCATTCTTCACGTCATCTCAACATAGTAAATTAAAAGAAAAGTAGAAGTTGCACAATATTTATTATGAAATGAAACAAAAAAAATTAACTCAAATATTCATTTAAACTGTACCATAATTAAAAAGAAAAGTTTTTGAAAATATTTTTTTTAATCATAATTTTTACATCTAAAGTAAATTTTCAAAGCTGGTCGTCTGATCTTGTCACATTATGCCACATTAATTCAGTCTACGTCAGATACTAATTATGAAAGTGTTTAAATCTAAAGATTGAACACATTTTTTGGTTAATTCATTTATTTGTGTAATAAAATTTTAACATCGTAAAGATATTTTGTGAGGAAAAAAGTTTTATAATGTACAACATTTGTTTTCTCATTTTTTAAATATATATGCTGCCACGAGTTAGTGAATAGTAGCAACAATAAATTAATTAAATATTCTAGGAGTTTAGACTTAACAAGTATCTAAAGGGTTTTCAAAAGCCACGAGATGCGCCAATTCTTACTTTCATGTACAGTCGCGGTTTTAACGTGTAGTAACTCTCATAGAATTCTCTATCAACACATGTAGAGTCACGGTTCTCATTACTTTCAGGGAAGACGGACCCCGAGTCATGGGACTCACTCCCTAAGACAATGTCTGAAGAGGAACTGCTGGGACAGTCCATGTTCATCATCTTCGCCGGCTTCGACACTACAGCCACAACGTTACAGATGTGTTTTTATCATCTGGCTAAACATCACGATGTTGATGTCAGTTGTTTTCATAAATTTATTTACGTATTCCAGAGATATGTATTATTATTATTTTTACGATGCTATTGATGACCTTGCGATATTTCTACATTCAATAGCTGAAGCTAAATGCCACGATATTTTCCTGCTATATTTATACATTTAATACCTGAAGGCCTAGATATCTTCATGTGATATTTTATAAGTCCCTTAAATAAAACTATAGATATCAATATTTTAAAAATTATAACAGATAAATAGCCTAGCATCATTGGAAATGTATTATATGTCTAACCATGCTTTAAATCCAGTGATTAAATTATTGTTTTTAAAATCTTCAAATAGTTTGCCATTATGTTGAAATATCTAAATGCATTCCATGTTTCACACGCTTGTGTCAAAACGTGTGTTCACTTATAATGAGTTAAGCAAACAATGTCCGATATCCTTTGTAGTTACGTCTGTAGCTCTCCCCATAAAGTACCATGTTACTATAAAAAATGTCAAAAAATTATGTTCTTAATGTAGGCTTTTTTTTGTTTTGACAGATACTACAGGGCAATGAAACATTTTTTTACCGCTTTTTAATACAAGTTCTTTCATACTTTCAGGCTAAAGTTTATGAAGAGATACAGAAATATGTGACCAGTGATTCCCCAACCTATGAAGAAATCTCCAAACTGAAATACATGGAACAAGTTTTGAATGAAACTCTTCGATTATTTCCCCCTGCTCCCATTATCACGAGAAGAGCAGCAGAGACCAGAACTTATGGTGACGTCACCATTCCAAAAGGTGCAGCAGTGATCATACCTCTGGATATGGTCATGAGAGATCCAAAGTATTTTCCAGATCCTGAAAGATTTGACCCTGAAAGGTTCTCAGAAGAAAATGTCGCCAAACGTGACCCCATGTCCTTTGTGCCATTTGGCTACGGCCCTCGTCAATGTATTGGTATGAGACTGGCCTACATGGAGTTAAAATATTGTCTAGTTCATGTACTGAGGAAAGTCAAGTTTGAATTGAATCAAAGAACTGAACCGAAGCCTGATGGAGATATTGAAGTATTCTTCAATGGCGTCATATATGTGAAGAAACCCATCATGTTGGCAGTTAAACCCAGAAACATCTAAACATGAAAACTGTCCATCTGAATAATGATAATGATATATTTTGAGGAAATTTAAATAACTTAGACTACATATATCTGTATGTCTGAAGAACAAAATGTTAACACTGAAAAATAGAATATTATAATAAATCATTACACGCATTCAAACAGTTTTTTTTTAAATAATAAATTTAATATATCAAACGTTAAGTCATTATAAATAATTTTAGATTTAACTTTATCTATTTGATCATTTCAGGAGTGCAAACTATGAAGGTTTAAAGCTGCATTTAAAAATTAAATCAAATGACACACATGTATAAACAGTGCACCGGGTGTTTACTAATTCAATTATTTTACAGAATATTTTCGTCTATAAACACACATGACCTACTTCTATATATATATATATTTCATTTATAATAATGTTTTTCCAAGTTATTATTTTTTCATTGTCTTTTATTAAAAAATATTTTTGTTTAAAACATTTTTGTATTGTCTTATTTTTGTAAGTCTTTAATAAATTTAAATTTAGTCTACTCAACATAAAATTAAAACATCAATACTTTTGAGTTTGAATGGAGAATAGATTCCGTTAATGAAATGGTTGGCCATATAAGGCCCGCTGTCCACATTCGGCCAGCCACAGTATTTCTGTGGCCTGCAGAAGCATTGGATAAAAAAATGTCATTAGTCAAATAAAAAAAAAATTACTTGCATAGAATTTTTCTATTTTTGGCTACTTGAATATATTAGCTTTAAAATCATTAAGAATTTACAAGTTAATAACAAATAATTTTAGTGAATTCCTAGGGGGGGTAAGGGGGAGTAGGCCCTACATTGAGGGGCTGGGCCCATAGGACCATTTTACTGTCAAATAAACTGCCTGGCATTCAATACAGGGGTAGAGGTACCTCAACCTTTGAAAAAGCAACTTATGAATCTGTGGTTGTGAAATTCCCTGCACAATTCAATTATTTACGGGGCTAGGAATGGACGGGGGGGGGTGTCGAATGACTTGCATGTGAGTGCCTATCAAGGGCGGGGTATTTAGCCTTTAATGAATATCTGACTTGTTTAAATGACATGGTAACATAAACAGATGAATTCGACCCTTCATCTATACTTTGGCTCTCTACACTTTATCTGTACTTATGGCTCTCGATGCTATATCTGTACTTATGGCTCTCGACACTATATCTGTACTTTTGGCTCTCTACACTTCATCTGTACTTATGGCTCTCGACACTATATCTGTACTTATGGCTCTCGACACTATATCTGTACTTTTGGCTCTCTACACTTCATCTGTACTTATGGCTCTCGACACTATATCTGTACTTTTGGCTCTCTACACTTCATCTGTACTTATGGCTCTCGACATTATATCTGTACTTTTGGCTCTCTACACTTCATCTGTACTTATGGCTCTCGACACTATATCTGTACTTTCGGCTCTCTACACTGTATATATACTTGTGGCTCTCGACACTATACATGTACTTATGGCTCTCTACACTATACATGTACTTATGGCTCTCTACACTGTATATATACTTATGGCTCTCTACATTGTTTCTATACTTATGGCTCTCGACACTATACATGTACTTATGGCTCTCTACACTGTATATATACTTATGGCTCTCTACACTGTATCTGTACTTATGGCTCTCGACACTATACATGTACTTATGGCTCTCTATACTGTATATATACTTATGGCTCTCGACACTGTATCTGTACTTATGGCTCTCGACACTGTATCTGTACTTATGGCTCTCGACACTGTATCTGTACTTATGGCTCTCGACACTGTATCTGTAGTTATGGCTCTCGACACTGTATCTGTACTTATGGCTCTCTACACTTCATCTGTACTTATGGCTCTCTACACTGTATCTGTACTTATGGCTCTCTACACTTCATCTGTAATTATGGCTCCCTATACTGTATCTGTATATATGGCTCCCGACACTATATCTGTAGTTATGGCTCTCTACACTGTATATATACGTATGGCTCTCTACACTGTAACTGTACTTATGGCTCTCTACACTGTATCTGTATTTATGGCTCTCTACACTTCATCTGTACTTATGGCTCTCTACACTTCATCTGTATTTATGACTGTCTAGGGCTAGGGGAACTTTAATTTATAAATTCAAGTTTAAATCCATCAACAATTGTATTGTAAATTAAAACATGATTCATTTAGAAACACAAATATCCTGATCTAGATATTTATCTCTACCTACTTGCCACAAACCGGTACAGCGTCATTCTTTATAGCTAAGTGGGTGTTCAGTTAATTCACTTACATGCCCGACCCCGTGATAGATGTTATTATGACTTAACGTTTGCTACAGACAAAATAACAACAACTAGTAACGCGCGTTTTCTACTTTTGTCTTAAAATTTTGGACAAATGACATGTCCATGACAATCAATGAAACCCACGTCCGTTATCAACTGTTGCGTCATTTTATAGTAATTTATGGAAAGCGTCAGGACCCAGGCGGACCTGTGTATTCAAAACACATTGCAACTGAATTGTTCTCAACTGTTTTGGTTTTTACTTGCCAATAAAAAGAATGCCTGACAGTATGAAGTCTTTTGGCTCGTCAGAAATCGCTAAATCTCCTTTTACTAGCGCCCCTATGTCGCCGCCACTGTTAGATAGATTGTAGGCTTCAAGTAATACAAGACTAGTAAGGGGTGGTGGGTGGACTAAGGATCTTGAGCTGGCAGCAGTCACTGGGCTAGCGATTGCGTAAGGATACTGACCTAGATAATCCAGATTTAGCAGGCCAAAGTTTTTTGCACAAATCAGAGTTTTTAAAAATAGAAACTTATGCGCGAGTTGTGCACATCCACACAGCAATGATGGCGATGGTGTTATTATATCCTAAATGGTATTGACGCTCAGCAAATGTCAATAAACATGATCATTCTAAGTTAGGCATTCTAACTGACGGACAACATGTACAATTGAGTTTCTGGGGCTAATGTGAACATTCGTTTCTGATCGTTTTGTTCCATCTCTCATTGAAAGGTTCGTGCGTCAGTCTTCTTGGTAAAAATATTTCATTGTCCAAACTTACAATACAAAATGGATTTGGACATTTGTTGTGGAGCAACATTTTACCTTTTGTTGATAGTTTTTGGACTGGTGACGTATTTGATCTATAAACACGTGATGTCAACAGAGACCTGGGAGAAGTATGGAGTGAAACACATCAATGTAACTAGAATTATGTCACAGGATCTCAAGTAGGTTTATTCTCTAACCTTATTCAACTTCTTCTCTGTGTTTCCATCAAATATTTTAATAATTTGATCCTGTCAAAGGTTTCAATAGTTTGTTTGTTTACCTGTTGTCTGTTTTCCTGCCTGTCTGTGCATAATTTTCTGAATCCCAATGTAATTAGAATGAGATAAAGAATGTACGAATATTGGGAAAGATAGAATATTCATATTTAAAATTATTATAGATGATTGTTGAAGTTTGTAAACTTTATTGAAATAGTTTATTTTCCTGTCTGTTTTTATTTTTTTTTATTTTGTTTTTTAAAATTTATTTTTGTGATTGATTAAGTTTATCTCAGTGTATTGCAAATATTTAAATTAGGCCATGTTCGCTACTCATTTTAAGATCAAAACAACAATATCTTTATTTGCCCACTGCACGTGAACCCGGAAAAAATTATCTATTTAGGGTAAGGATTATTTGATTTTAATGAGAAATCTCTTGACTAAGATAGTAATATAATATACGAGTACCAGAGGTAACCATGGAGTAAATACAACATGTTTTTGGATGAAATATAGTTCCACACACCAGGAGATGATGTAGTTCCACACACCTGGAGATGACATATTTCCACACACCTGGAGATGACATATTTCCACAAACCCGGTGATGACGTATTTCCACACACCTAGAGATGGCATATTTCCACACAACTGGAGATGACATATTTCCACACACCTGGAGATGGCATATTTCCAAACACCCGGAGATGACATATTTCCACGCACCTGGAGATGATATAGTTCCACACAATCCAGACAGTACGCACTCACGAGATATACCTTGTGATTGAACCTATTCCGATGTATAGAACTAACAGACTCTGAATTGATTACATAGACTATGGGTTGGAAGGAGTGATTCTAAGTATTCGATACCCTAAATACTTGTATTATTTTATAGTGTTTCGATAATTCCAATCAATCTGCTTTTTCCGATTTCAGATGCCGTAGAATCATTTCACGACAAATGTATACTTAATAATTAACTAGGAGAAATCTTGCCGATCGACTAAAAATAATCCATACTGAGACGTATTATATACGTTCAAATCTTCGGACTTACAGTAAAAGAGTTCCATAATACTTTGATGAGTTCAATAGAAATAGCATATGTTGCTCTTGAGATGCCTACCACACAGGCTACTAATTATGGATAATTCGAATTTTTTTTTCATAAATTTTCAATCAACTAATCAAAGTTAGTATATCAACTTGACCCCCCCCCCCCCCCACCTAAAAAAAAACCAACGTATCAAATTAATCTTTTAAAATGACATTGTGGTACCAATCCGGCTTGTGCATTGAACAAAAAAAAAAACAACTCTTGACCCAATCAGCCAACCTTAGTTAACCTATCAACCTATCATGTTGACCAATGAATCATTCCCCAGGCAGACTGTCAGGAAAGTCATTCAAGAGGAAGGCGACACAATGGGGTTCAAACTGATCGATCTTACCCTCATTACACGTGACCTGAATATATTAAAGCACGTCTTGGTCAAGGACTTCAACAACTACGTAGATCGCGCTGCGGTCATCTGCTCCAACTCACCGGTTGAAAAGGGTGTCTTCTTCCTTAGCGGACAGGACTGGAAGAGAGTTCGTCACGTGATTACACCATCCTTTAGGTGCGTATGTTCTTTAGAGGTACTACATCAGCATACTAGGGATTCAAATATTACAAAGTCCTTTTAGGTGCGTAAGTTCGATAGAGGTTATAAAGAAGCATACTAAAGATTCCAATATTTCTACTATCAATTGAGCCATGTTCTACTGCCATACGTAAGCGGTAATCTCGTATTATAGCATAATCAATTATTACGAAATTATAAATAACAAAAATTGATATATGACATAACTAATTTAAACTATTGATTATAATAAACACATTTAAAAAGAAAAAAAGCATAAATATTAGTAATAAGTTGCATTTATTTACAAAAGAAAGCCTTTCTATATTCTATATTAAAAAAAAACCACCATATTTTTTCCCGACCTAAATTGTTTACTGTTGCCAACTTAAAAATTCCTTTTTTTAGACAATAAGTAACTAATATTTACAAATGTAAAATAGGAAAAAAGCGTGTTTAATGAGAAACCAATAATTTGTCTTAAAAGGTCATCATAAATAATATCTAAACAATTTAACTAGTAGAGTAATGAGCTAACTTAAATTACTTGGGTCTATATTATTAATATAGATGCATTTTAAAATGTGCTAAGAAAACCAATGCCCTGATTCAGGAAGGCATCATACATATAAAGTTATCCACTGGACATATAGAGGGATAGGGGTTCTTAATGCCCCTATGCCCTTTGGATATTTTCAGCTCTGATATTGGGCCCCAAAAATTATCGGATTTTAAATATATGATATATAAAAAAAACAGTATCTACAGAAAACCAATGCACCCACTCAGTAGGGGATCATAAGCATTATGTAACCAACCAAATAGTTAGAGGGATGGATGTACTTAAAGCCTTAGGGGCCTTTGAATTTTGGTAATAGCTGTAAATCTCTGATATGGGGCCCAAAACTTAACCATATTTTTAATATAGGTAATATAGGAAAAAACGGTGCCTAAAGAAAAACAATGCCCTGACTCAATAGGGCATCATACACATTATGTTGACCCTAAAAGGTTAGAAGGATGGATGTACTTTAGGCCTCTGGGGCTTTTGAATTTTCTTCATTGCTGTAAATGCCTGATATAGGGCCCCAAAAACAACCACATTTTTAATATAGGTTATATAGGAAAAAACGGTGCCTAAAGAAAACCAACGCCCTGACTCAATAGGGCATCATACACATTATGTAACCCCCTGGAGAGCTAGAAAAATGAATGTACTTTAGGCCTATAGGGCCTCATACACAATAGGGCATCATACACAGGGCGTTGGTTTACTTTAGGCACCGTTTTTTCCTATATAACCTATATTAAAAATATGGTTGTTTTTTGGGGCCCTATATCAGACATTTACAGCAGTGAAGAAAATTCAAAGGCCCCAGACGACTAAAGTATATCCATCCTTCTAACCTATTTGGGGTCAACATAATGTGTATGATGCCCTATTGAGTCAGGGCGTTGGTTTTCTGTAGGCACCGTTTTTTCCTATATAACCTATATTAAAAATATGGTTGTTTTTGGGACCCTATATCAGACATTTACAGCATTGAAAAAAATTCAAAGGCCCTACAGATCTAAAGTACATTCATCCTTCTAGCTCTCCAGGGGGGTTACATAATGTGTATGATGCCCTATTGAGTAAGGGCATTATTTTTCTGTAGGCACCGTTTTTTCCTATATAACCTATATTAAAAATATGTTTGTTTTTGGGGTCCTATATCAGACATATACAACAACGAAGAAAATTCAAAGGCCCTATAGGCCTAAAGTACATTCATCCTTCTAGCTCTCCAGGGGGGTTACACAATGTGTATGATGCCCTATTGAGTGAGGGCGTTGGTTTTCTGTAGGCACTGTTTTTTCCTATATAACCTATATTAAAAATATGGTTGTTTTTGGGGCCCTATATCAGACATTTACAGCAGTGAAGAAAATTCAAAGGCCCCAGACGACTAAAGTATATCCATCCTTCTAACCTATTTGGGGTCAACATAATGTGTATGATGCCCTATTGAGTCAGGGCGTTGGTTTTCTGTAGGCACCGTTTTTTCCTATATAACCTATATTAAAAATATGGTTGTTTTTGGGGCCCTATATCAGACATTTACAGCATTGAAGAAAATTCAAAGGCCCTACAGACCTAAAGTACATTCATCCTTCTAGCTCTCCAGGGGGGTTACATAATGTGTATGATGCCCTATTGAGTAAGGGCATTATTTTTCTGTAGGCACCGTTTTTTCCTATATAACCTATATTAAAAATATGTTTGTTTTTGGGGTCCTATATCAGACATATACAACAACGAAGAAAATTCAAAGGCCCTATAGGCCTAAAGTACATTCATCCTTCTAGCTCTCCAGGGGGTTACACAATGTGTATGATGCCCTATTGAGTGAGGGCGTTGGTTTTCTGTAGGCACCGTTTTTTCCTATATAACCTATATTAAAAATATGGTTGTTTTTGGGGCCCTATATCAGACATTTACAGCAGTGAAGAAAATTCAGAGGACTAAAGTATATCCATCCTTCTAACCTATTTGGGGTCAACATAATGTGTATGATGCCCTATTGAGTCAGGGCGTTGGTTTTCTGTAGGCACCGTTTTTTCCTATATAACCTATATTAAAAATATGGTTGTTTTTGGGGCCCTATATCAGACATTTACAGCATTGAAGAAAAATTCAAAGGCCCTACAGACCTAAAGTACATTCATCCTTCTAGCTCTCCAGGGGGGTTACATAATGTGTATGATGCCCTATTGAGTAAGGGCATTATTTTTCTGTAGGCACCGTTTTTTCCTATATAACCTATATTAAAAATATGTTTGTTTTTGGGGTCCTATATCAGACATATACAACAACGAAGAAAATTCAAAGGCCCTAAAGGCCTAAAGTACATTCATCCTTCTAGCTCTCCAGGGGGGTTACACAATGTGTATGATGCCCTATTGAGTGAGGGCGTTGGTTTTCTGTAGGCACCGTTTTTTCCTATATAACCTATATTAAAAATATGGTTGTTTTTGGGGCCCTATATCAGACATTTACAGCAGTGAAGAAAATTCAAAGGCCCCAGACGACTAAAGTATATCCATCCTTCTAACCTATTTGGGGTCAACATAATGTGTATGATGCCCTATTGAGTCAGGGCGTTGGTTTTCTGTAGGCACCGTTTTTTCCTATATAACCTATATTAAAAATATGGTTGTTTTTGGGGCCCTATATCAGACATTTACAGCATTGAAAAAAATTCAAAGGCCCTACAGACCTAAAGTACATTCATCCTTCTAGCTCTCCAGGGGGGTTACATAATGTGTATGATGCCCTATTGAGTAAGGGCATTATTTTTCTGTAGGCACCGTTTTTTCCTATATAACCTATATTAAAAATATGTTTGTTTTTGGGGTCCTATATCAGACATATACAACAACGAAGAAAATTCAAAGGCCCTATAGGCCTAAAGTACATTCATCCTTCTAGCTCTCCAGGGGGGTTACACAATGTGTATGATGCCCTATTGAGTGAGGGCGTTGGTTTTCTGTAGGCACCGTTTTTTCCTATATAACCTATATTAAAAATATGGTTGTTTTTGGGGCCCTATATCAGACATTTACAGCAGTGAAGAAAATTCAAAGGCCCCAGACGACTAAAGTATATCCATCCTTCTAACCTATTTGGGGTCAACATAATGTGTATGATGCCCTATTGAGTCAGGGCGTTGGTTTTCTGTAGGCACCGTTTTTTCCTATATAACCTATATTAAAAATATGGTTGTTTTTGGGGCCCTATATCAGACATTTACAGCATTGAAGAAAATTCAAAGGCCCTACAGACCTAAAGTACATTCATCCTTCTAGCTCTCCAGGGGGTTACATAATGTGTATGATGCCCTATTGAGTAAGGGCATTATTTTTCTGTAGGCACCGTTTTTTCCTATATAACCTATATTAAAAATATGTTTGTTTTTGGGGTCCTATATCAGACATATACAACAACGAAGAAAAATTCAAAGGCCCTATAGGCCTAAAGTACATTCATCCTTCTAGCTCTCCAGGGGGGTTACACAATGTGTATGATGCCCTATTGAGTGAGGGCGTTGGTTTTCTGTAGGCACCGTTTTTTCCTATATAACCTATATTAAAAATATGGTTGTTTTTGGGGCCCTATATCAGACATTTACAGCAGTGAAGAAAATTCAAAGGCCCCAGACGACTAAAGTATATCCATCCTTCTAACCTATTTGGGGTCAACATAATGTGTATGATGCCCTATTGAGTCAGGGCGTTGGTTTTCTGTAGGCACCGTTTTTTTCCTATATAACCTATATTAAAAATATGGTTGTTTTTGGGGCCCTATATCAGACATTTACAGCATTGAAGAAAATTCAAAGGCCCTACAGACCTAAAGTACATTCATCCTTCTAGCTCTCCAGGGGGGTTACATAATGTGTATGATGCCCTATTGAGTAAGGGCATTTTTTTTCTGTAGGCACCGTTTTTTCCTATATAACCTATATTAAAAATATGTTTGTTTTTGGGGTCCTATATCAGACATATACAACAACGAAGAAAATTCAAAGGCCCTATAGGCCTAAAGTACATTCATCCTTCTAGCTCTCCAGGGGGGTTACACAATGTGTATGATGCCCTATTGAGTGAGGGCGTTGGTTTTCTGTAGGCACCGTTTTTTCCTATATAACCTATATTAAAAATATGGTTGTTTTTGGGGCCCTATATCAGACATTTACAGCAGTGAAGAAAATTCAAAGGCCCCAGACGACTAAAGTATATCCATCCTTCTAACCTATTTGGGGTCAACATAATGTGTATGATGTCCTATTGTGTCAGGGTGTTGGTTTTCTGTAGGCACCGTTTTTTCCTATATAACCTATATTAAAAATATGGTTGTTTTTGGGGCCCTATATCAGACATTTACAGCAATGAAGAAAATTCAAAGGCCCTACAGACCTAAAGTACATTCATCCTTCTAGCTCTCCAGGGGGGTTACATAATGTGTATGATGCCCTATTGAGTAAGGGCATTATTTTTCTGTAGGCACCGTTTTTTCCTATATAACCTATATTAAAAATATGTTTGTTTTTGGGGTCCTATATCAGACATATACAACAACGAAGAAAATTCAAAGGCCCTATAGGCCTAAAGTACATTCATCCTTCTAGCTCTCCAGGGGGGTTACACAATGTGTATGATGCCCTATTGAGTGAGGGCGTTGGTTTTCTGTAGGCACCGTTTTTTCCTATATAACCTATATTAAAAATATGGTTGTTTTTGGGGCCCTATATCAGACATTTACAGCAGTGAAGAAAATTCAAAGGCCCCAGACGACTAAAGTATATCCATCCTTCTAACCTATTTGGGGTCAACATAATGTGTATGATGCCCTATTGAGTCAGGGCGTTGGTTTTCTGTAGGCACCGTTTTTTCCTATATAACCTATATTAAAAATATGGTTGTTTTTGGGGCCCTATATCAGACATTTACAGCATTGAAAAAAATTCAAAGGCCCTACAGACCTAAAGTACATTCATCCTTCTAGCTCTCCAGGGGGGTTACATAATGTGTATGATGCCCTATTGAGTAAGGGCATTATTTTTCTGTAGGCACCGTTTTTTCCTATATAACCTATATTAAAAATATGTTTGTTTTTGGGGTCCTATATCAGACATATACAACAACGAAGAAAATTCAAAGGCCCTATAGGCCTAAAGTACATTCATCCTTCTAGCTCTCCAGGGGGGTTACACAATGTGTATGATGCCCTATTGAGTGAGGGCGTTGGTTTTCTGTAGGCACCGTTTTTTCCTATATAACCTATATTAAAAATATGGTTGTTTTTGGGGCCCTATATCAGAGCTTAACGTCAATGGCAAAAATTCAAAGGCCCTTATGGTCTTAAGTACATTTATCCCACTATATGTCCATGATATTACATAATGCTTATGATGCCCTACTGAGGTATTGGGTTTATTAATGTTTTAATAATAGTAGGCTAATATTTTCAATTGAGTAATTTTTGGAACCCAAAACAATATCCTTAATTTGAAAATGAAGGGTCCCAGCTATCTAAAGGTCATTTATCTGCCTGGTGCCTTTTTTCAGGGCCCCTTGTTTTGCTTTTTTTTTGAAAAATAAACAAAGAAACAATAAATGGTAAATTTTCTATTACAACTCTCAATCCTTGTTTAAAAAAAAACTCAATTGGCAGCACCGTAGCCAGAATTAGGTCATATTATAAAAGCTAAACCATAAAGAATCGAAACGAAAAAAAATGGCGGATAAAAGTCCATAAAACTTCACATTTCGCTCGTAATAGCAATAATATCTTTGATATTTGACGTCCAAAATGTCTTGAATGTGTGTATTATTATCAATAATATGATTCTAAACTGATATTAATCGATATTTATTTATAATACGCTCATAATAATTGATTATGCTATAATACGAGATTACCCAATAGGCCTATATGGCTTTACTTTACTCATTGTTATTTCATAAACATTGTATAAATTATTGCTCAAGTTGTCTACCAGTTTAAAATGTTAGTATATTGTTGAATAGAATTTACATTTTATCTCGTAAACACTCACTTAGTCACTACTGATTAAATATTTTCACCTTTGAATTAAATTGATCAGTTTATTTCTTTTTTTATTGACGATTATATAAATGACGAAGAATATTGATAGTATATACGTAGGCCTACTATATTGGTGCTATATTGGTATTATATAGGTACTTTATTGGTATTATATAGGTAATATATTGATATTATATAGGTACTTGATTGGTATTATATAGTTAATATGTATTTTGTAGGTGTTATATCGGTATTATATAGGTACTTTATTGGTATTATATAGGTACTTTATTGGTATTATTTAGGTACTTTATTGGTATTATATAGGTACTTTATTGGTATTATATAGGTACTTTATTGGTATTATATAGGTAATATATCGGTATTTTAAAGGTGCTATATTGGTATTTTAAAGGTGCTATATTGGTATTTTAAAGGTGCTATATTGGTATTTTAAATGTGCTATAGTGGTATTTTTAAGGTGCTATATTGGTATTTTAAAGGTGCTATATTGGTATTTTAAAGGTGCTATATTGGTATTTTATAGGTGCTATAATGGTATTATTTAGGTATCATACTTTACTTTCACCTTCTAGCACTATGCCGAAATATTGAAAGACATTTTTTTATTTAAATTTCATGACTTCATACGTATACAGTATACATATTTTAATAAGATTGTGGATTTGGATATATTTTTATAGCATACAGCTACTTAGAACGAGTATTTCAGATAAACAAATAATTATATATTAAATATATATCACAATATCTTTGACATTTGAAAATTTAAAGATAATATTTTCTTTAGCACAGGAAAACTGAAACTTTTTACAAATTTCATCAATGAGTCTGGCACCAAACTGGCCACTCTGTTTGATACGTACTTCAGAAACGACGACCTCGTGGACATCAAGCACTTGATGGGTCAGTTTACTGGAGAGATCATTGCCCGGACGGCGTTCAGTCTGAAGACAGACTGTCTGGGGAAGGCGGCGGATGACGAGTTTACGAGATACTCGAAGGAAATTTTCCAGACACCAAACAAGATAGTGAACTTCTTTCTGATCTTCTTGTTCCAATGGAAGTGGCTGCATGTACTGCTAGTGAAGGTGAGGCCGTCAGATGCACTTTAACGGACGATCGATTGTATGGTGGGGGTGGGAATGATGGTCGTGGGGTGTAGAACGCTCGACCTGACGGTCCCTGTTTTAATGTACGACGAGTGACCCGGGATTTTTTTGTATTATGTCCTTGTAATGTCCCCAGTTCGGCCCAGACATTTGTCTGCTGGATGATATGGGAGCCACACAATCCCTTCATTCTGTGCAGTGGCGTACCTAGGTGGGGGGGGCGGTGGGTGCGGTCCGTACCAGGCGGCACTTTTTATCACTTTTTTTTTTGGGGGGGGGGCGGCAAAAATGTATAGATTGAATTGAAATACCTAAATGAGAGGGCGGCAAAATCGTCTTCCGCCCTGGGCGGCCGATACGCACGCTACGCCGCTGATTCTGTGTACTTGGTATTATTACATTCTTCATTTAAATTGACTGTAATGTATTTAAACTGAAAAGGATTACAACACACGGCGCTTTAATTTATACATCGTTCATAATTAAAATAAAACAACCGATGTCTGTTATTGATAGTGGGTCGACTGAACTATTCACACATTTACTACTAACCTCACTAAAAAAAAACATACAGTCATAAACTATGTATTGTAGTAATGGGACGATTAAATTCAATCAAGAGTCCATTTTTTTAGGGAAGAATTATTATTGAATAGGAGTCTTTAAATATCTGGTATGGTCTCTTCACTAAATTTTTTGATTTATTGAACTGTTGACACACTTATTGTTTGTAAACTAATCAACCGTTTACCCCCCTCCCCACCCCACTACAGACATTCAAGATGAACGCAGTGGACAGCGTGAGTAGAGCCGCAGACCAATACTTCCAGACCATCCTGCAGACCACTATGTCCGAGAGACAGAAACTGTCACGTGATGGACACAGGCCCTACACTGACCTATTTCAAAACATGATGTCAGCCAAGGAGGCTGGGGATAAGGAACTCAAGGATGTTACAGGTGATTTATGAAACATTTTTTCGCAGAGTTGACACCTTTATATATATATATATATATATATATATATATATATATATATATATATATATCACATAAGCTCCCGCATATTCCCAAAAGCTCCTACATATTCCTATAAGCTCCCTAAATTTCCCATAAGCTCCCAAATATTCCCATAAGCTCCTACATATTCCCATAAGCACCTAATATTCCCATAAGATCACACGTATTCCCATAAGCTCCTACATATCCACATTACCTCCTACATATTCCCATAAGCTCCCAAATATTCCCATAAGGTCCCACATATTCCCATAAGCTCCTACATATTTACATAAAATACTACATATTCCTATAACCTCCTACATATTCCCATAAACTCCCAGATATTCCCATAAGCTCCTACATATTCCCATAAGCTCCCAGATAATCCCATAAGCTCCCAGATATTCCCATAAGCTCTCACATATTCCCTTAAGCTCCTAATATTCCCATAAGCTCCTACATATTCATATAAGCTCCGAAATATTCCCATAAGCTCCCACATATTCCCATAAGCTCCTTCATATTTCCATAAGCTCCTAATTTTCCCATAAGCTTCTACATATTCCCATAACTCCTACATATACCCATAAGCTCCCAAATATCCCATTCTCTCTCTCTCTTTCTCTTTATTGCGCGATCTCTCTCTCTCTCTCTCTCTCTCTCTCTCTTTCTTCCTCTCTCTGTATATATATATATATATATATATATATATATACATATATAATTATATAATTATATATATATATACATATATATATATATATATATACATATATAATTATATAATTATATATATATGTATATACATATATATATATATATATATATATATATATATATATATCACATAAGCTCCCGCATTTCCCCATATGCTCCCGAATATTCCCATACGTTTACATATAATCCCATTCTCTATTCTTCTATCTCTATCTTTCCTTATCTCTCTTTTTCGATAATTGACATAGAGTTAAATCTACTTATGCATTGCAGTTGATCATTGTACAGCAGAAAATTGAAACGAAGCTTATGGTCCATTTCAAAAATTGAAAAATAGGAGTAGAATTTACTGATGCGTAAAACATTTACCTTACGTGGTTGAAAATAAACTCAAAGCCTATAGTCCCATTCGCCAGATACTAAACAGGAGTAGAATCAGTTGGCACATATTCCCATAAGCTCCTTATATTTCCATAAGCTCCTACATATTACCATAAGCTCCGACATATTCCCATAAGCTCCCACATATTCCCAAAAGCTCCAACATATTCACATAAGCTCTCTCTCTCTCTCTCTCCTTCTCTCTCTCTTTCTCTCTCTCTCTCTCTGTATATATATATCTATATATATATATATATATATATATATATATATCACATATTCCCATAAGCTCCTACATATTTCCATAAGCTCGTACATATTCTCATAAGCTCCCATATATTCTCATAAGCTCCTAATATTCTCTTAAGATCCTACATATTCACATAACCTCCTACATATTCCCATAAGCTCCCAAATATTCCCATAAGGTCCCACATATTCCCATAAGGTCCCACATAATCCCATAAGCTGCTAATATTCCCATAAGCTTCTACATATTCCCATAAGCACCTAATATTCCCATAAGCTCCCACATATTCCCATAAGCTCCTGCATAATCCAATAAGTTACTACATATTTACATAAGCTCCTACATATTCCCTAAAGCTCCTAATATTCCCATAAGCTCCTACATATTCCCATAAGCTCCCACATATTCCCATAAGCTCCCACATATTCCGATAAGATCTCACATATTTCCATGAGATCCTTAATATTCCCATAAGCTACTACATATCCCCATAAGCTCCTAAATATTACCATTAAGCTCCTAATATTCCCATAAGCTCTTAATATTCCCATAAGCTCCGAAAGATCCCATAAGCTCCTACATATTACCTTATATTCATAATATTTCCATAAGCTTCTAATATTCCCATAACTTCAACATATTCCCCTAAATTCCTAATATTCCCAAAAGCTCCTACATATTCCCAAAAAGCTCCTAATGTTCCCATAAGCTCCTACATATTACCTTAAGCTTCTAATATTTTTATAAGCTCCTAATATTCTCATAAGCTTCCACATATTCCCATAAACTCCTAATTTTCCCTAAAGCTCCTAATATTCCCATAAGCTCCCACATATTCCCATTAGTTCCTACATATTCCCATAAGCTCCTAATATTCCCAAAAGCTCCCACATAGTCCCATAAGCTCCTAATATTGCCATAAGCTCCTACATATTCCCATATGCTTCTACATATTCCCATAATTTCTTACATATTATCATAAGCTCCTAATGTTCCCATAAGCTCCTTATATTCCCATAAGCTCCTAATTTTCCCATAAGCTTCCACATATTCCCCTAAACTCCTAATATTCTTATAAGCTCCCACATTTTCCTAAAAGCTTCTAATTCTCCTTTAAGCTCCTACATATTAGCTTAAGCTCCTAATATTCCCATAAGCTCCCACATAGTCCACTAAGCTCATAATATTGCCATAAGCTCCTACATATTCCCATATGCTTCTACATATTCCCATAATTTCTTACATATTACCATAAGTTCCTAATGTTCCCATAAGCTCCAAATGAGTCCACAAGCTCCTACATATTACCTTAAGCTCCTTATATTCCCATAAGCTCCTAATATTCCCATAAGCTTCCACATATCCCATAAACTCCTAATATTCCCATAAGCTCCCACATATTCCAAGAAGCTTCTAATGTTCCTATAAGCTCCTACATATTAGCTTAAGCTCCTAATATTCCCATAGTGCTCCCACATATTCTCATAAACTCCTACATAGTCCCATAAGCTCCTAATATTCCCATGAGCTCCCACATATTCCCATTAGCTCCTACATAATCCCATAAGCTCCTACATATTCCCATATGCTCCTACATATCCCCATAAGCTCCCACATATTCCCATAAGCTCCTAATATTCCAATTAGCTCCTTCATTTTCCCATAAGCTCCTAATATTTCCACAAGCTCCCACTTATTCCCATAAGCTCCTACATATTCACATAACCTCCTACATATTCCCATAAGCTCCCAAATATTCCCATAGGGTCCCACATATTCCCATAAGCTCCTAATATTCCCATTAGCTTCTACATATTGCCATAAGCACCTAATACTCCAATAAGCTCTCACATATTCCCTTAAGCTCCTAATATTCCCATAAGCTCCTACATATTCCTATAACCTCCTACATATTCCCATAAGCTCCCAGAAATTCCCATACGCTCCGAGATATTCTCATAAGCTCTCACATATTCCCATAAGCTCCTAATAATCCCTTAAGCTTCTTCATATTCATATAAGCTCCGAAACATTTCCATTAGCTCCCACATATTCCCATACGCTCCTTCATATTCCCATAAGCTCCTATATATACCCATAAGCTCCCAAATATCCCATTCTCTCTCTCTCTCTCTCTCTCTCTTTCTCTCTCTCTCTGTATATATATATTATACAAAAATCATAAAACCAGGTGTCAGCGACAAAATTACCACAGTGTATGTTATGTCAATGGTCAAGAATAGTTTAGGCAGCTCAACTGTGCCGGGTATAGTATTCGTGTTCTGATGGAAGCTAGCCTCTGGTTCCTAAGGAACAGGTCGCTCAAAGAAAAGATTCAAAGGAAACTTTTAAGAGCAAATCAATTGGGCCGGTAAGGTTTTAATCTATGCTGCCACAATTCAGTGAATAATAGTAACAATGAAATTAATTAATGGTCTAGGGGTTTAGAATTACATGTTTCCAAATGCCCTGATTTTCACCTTCATGTTTTACTGATAGTGTTCTCTATATACCAATGTACAGTCAAGCAGTGACACTGATAGTGTTCTCTATATACCAATGTACAGTCAAGCAGTGACACTGATAGTGTTCTCTATATACCAATGTACAGTCAAGCAGTTACACTGATAGTATTCTCTATATACCAATGTACAGTCAAGCAGTTACACTGATAGTATTCTATATATACCAATGTACAGTCAAGCAGTTACACTGATAGTATTCTCTATATACCAATGTACAGTCAAGCAGTTACACTGATAGTATTCTCTATATACCAATGTGCAGTCAAGCAGTTACACTGATAGTATTCTCTATCAACAAATGTAAAGTCACGGTTCTCATTACTTTCAGGAAAGACAGACCCCGAGTCATGGGACTCACTCCCTAAGACAATGTCTGAAGAGGAACTGCTGGGACAGTCCATGTTCATCATCTTCGCCGGCTTCGACACAACAGCCACAACGTTACAGATGTGTTTTTATCATCTAGCTAAACATCACGATGTTGATGTCAGTTGTTTTCATAAATGTATTTTTATTTATGTATTCCAGAGATCTTTGCTATTATTTTTTTTAAAGAAGCTTTTGAAAACTTCTTGTGATATTTATACACTCACTAGCTGAAGCTATAGGCCTATATATATTTCTGCGATATAAATAAGTTCATTAGATGAAACAAGAGATATTTTTATTTTAAAAATTAAAAAAAATTAAAAAGCCTATCATACGTAGAAATGAATTGTCTAACTTTGCTTTAAATCCAGTGATTAGATCATTGTTTTCTTAAGTCTTCATTTCTTTTACGGTAATGTTGAATTATTTAATTGCATTCCAAGTGTCAAAGGCCGATACACTTGTGTCAAAATGTGTCTACTAACAGGGCCGCCTTATCAACTAGGCACAGTAGGCACTGTGCCTAGGGCCTACGGACTTTTCAAGGGCCTACGAAAGCCAGAACATGCAGTGAAAACAAGTTCAGAATGCCAGTAAAATTTAATAATGTTTGTATTAGAGTAACTATATATAACCATGTGAGATGATCACCTGAGCAAGTCAAGCTGCTGTGCTTTAGATCTTTAAATTACAGTATATTAACTTTTCGGTTCTTTGTCTTAGCAAAGTCACATATGACGCCCTCAAATGTCATTTTCCTCATCAAATCCTTTTCAATTGAAAGTAATGTAAGGGTCGTGTTTGTCCCATCGTTGACCGAAGATACGATTTTATCAATTTGAGTTAAGAAAAATTGAAAGATAGATCCGGAAAGCAATATTTACATTTGGAAAACTTGTCACTAACCTATTCCGTATTTGTGCTGTAAGCATTTCAGCCACAGTTTTCATATCAGCAAAAATCCATGAGAACAAAAGAAATTCATTAGTAAATGCCTCTTCCAGATCTGATGGGTACATCTCAATTAGTGACTTGGCTTTCGAAACTGTTTGATCAGTTGACAGAGATCTGTCCAGAAGAAAGTTGAACCTTTCATATAGTGTTGTGCAGGCTGCTCGCCGTTTTCCCATCGCAGTAATAAGTCTATCTATGATAACATAAAAAGACTGAGTACGGAATTTTTACCAGGACTCATACCTAAAACCGGATCATTATCATCCACAACATTTGCGTTGTGTACATTCTTTATAGTCCGTCTGTGAGAGCTGTTTTGTTTTACCTTCGTACATTTCAAATTTATCGCTTGTATCATGAAAGTTAAGAACAAGACTGTCATATAAGTTGATAATGGTCGTTAACTCAATTCCAGGCTTTGTTGACAATATCCATTTCTTGGAGCAAGTCTTTCCAAATCACACACAACAACGCTATCTCGAAATGGCCCAACTTCTTCATGAGTGATTTGGCTTCATGCACAGATTCTGGTGGTTGAAGTTCGCTTGTATCGAATCAGACAATGCTTGTCGAATTTCATTATAATTGGCGTTAAAAACTCTAGTAGTGCTGAGCACCTAGTTGCTGATAGCCCTTGGAACATAAAGGTTTTTTTTTTCTTTCAGGCACTCTTGTCAATTTTAACAATCGCTGCGGTGAAAGCGAAAAAAACGTGTAGACTGATTGAACTATACCAAAATAGTTGACTAAAGCTGAACAGCTCTCCACAGCAGATGAGCCTACCAAATTAAAGCTGTGGGCAGTGCATGACACCCACTCCGCTAATTTATTAATCTCTCTAAATCCCACTCATATTACTCGCATTGTCATAGGACTGTGATCTGTAATTGCCGATATCTAACCATGAAGCCTGAGAGTACTCACCAACAGATCGAAAAAGTATTTGCCATCATGTTGTTCAATTGGAATGAACTGAAGAAAACGCTCTACAACAGTTCCACTTTTGAGAACATAGCGAACAACAACTGTCAGCTGATCCACATGACTGATGTAAGGAGTGGAATCGATACTGATTCCATAATATTTAGCATTCTTAATTTCAGACAGTGTCTGTGTCAATACATTGGATCCCATTAACTCAATAAATTCATCAAATATACTGGCAGAATGATATGATACATACCCGTTTCCGGGATGTCCATGTCTCTCAATGTGTTTCTTTAGAAAGGGATCAAATTCAGCTTTAAGGTCAATGCAACCAAGGTAATTTCCATTGTTATAACAGTTATGTAAATTCTAGATGTCTGTTGACATTCTAACATCCTTGACAGAGCAGCAATGTGATCCTTCGACTTCTCATGTGATGTAATCCTGCGAAGGCTTTTTTTCCAGTTATCAAAACCATCAATAAAAAAAATGATTTGCAAAATCGGTGTTGTAGTCAAAAGCTTGCACACATAACAAAACTTTTTACCCGTTGAAGAAGAATAGAGAAGCCAGTCTCGCGTTACAATTTCACCATTTGTTAACGTTTAAGCAAAATATTTTGTGGGTGCATATCTGATTTTGTCACCTAATTGTCTACCTTTAATGTAAAATCTGACTCCAAATTTTGTGAAAGAAGATGTTCAGCATAATAACTTCTTAGATGTGCAGTTATCTCCCAATCAGCTGGATCACTTCAAACCGGCATCTCCTACTGACCCTATTATACAGTCTGAGTCTGTAGGCAAATCAAACACAGCAGCTTCATCATGACTCATGACAGAATGTGCATATGCATTTTCATTGTAACACTTGTCTCGGCTGTTTCACTTTTTTCAGCACAGACCGCAAACATTTTTTCTGGTATGCGGGATTGTTGGTGTACATAGTGGCCGAAGAATTTAATGAAATGTCATTATAACTAGTATTACTAGTTTTACCAGTGTCTCTGCTCATAAATTTCAGCACCGAACGCCGAATTTTTTTTAATGCTTTCTCTTTCTCCTCCTTTTTCTTCCGCTTCTCAAATCCACTCTCGTGTTTCCTCTTGTATTCATCATACATGGTTATTTAAAATTACTTTCGTTACTTTTTTAAATTTTGTAAGAAAAAAGAAGCACACGATTAACGATAAACAACTGAATGCGAAGCACATGATGAAACACCGGAATTACTACGTCATCATTGCATGCAGTCTGCATAGAATAATTAACAATGCTGATAGTTTATTTAGAATTCAAATCTTTAAGAAGTGCGTATGCACTATCCAACGCTATTAAAAGTCAAGTCGGAGAGTGCCTATGGCCTAAAATGAAATTAATTTGTCCTGGCGCATACTTTATCATCCTCAGTAAATTAACAATATGAAATGTTGATCACATTTAATTATGCAAAATGACCAACGATGTAATCAGAAAGAATTACCAAACTTCTAATTTTCCGATCAAAGAAATAAATTCATGGTGTCCTAAATATGAATACAGCGTATTTTATATAAATTGTATGAACTAGCATATATATAAATTAACTCCCATGGAACTATTTTTAGTCATTACAATTTAAAAAAAATAAACAATTTAAATTTTAAAATGTGTACAAATGCTATAAGATGTGATACGTCTCAACCGTTTATTGTGAATTTATCATGTGTGATACGATCTAGCGAAAAAGGACCGGCCTTATGAATTACGAGGCCCAATTTAACGGATGCTTGCGTGGTCTCTCTAATTTTTTTTATTTATAATAACAGCTATTACTCTTTATTAGATCATGTAAATTCCTGGACCCCCTGCCAGGCCCGGGGGGCATTCTTGAAAAATATTTAAAATGAAGTCAGGGAGGGCCTACGACTTTAAAAGTGCCTTGTGTCCTGTCCAATAATCATGAGATTAGCAAATAACGTTCACACTTCAATTCCAAAAATACTTTGTAGTCAAATTAAGACTGTAGTTAATATAAAAGCTGTAAAAAAAAAAGTATGTTATAAATGTAGGCCATTTTAGTTTTAAGAAATACTACATGGAAATGAAACATTTGTACATTTTATTAATCTAAATACTTTCATACTTTTAGGCTAAAGTTTATGAAGAGATACAGAAAGTTGTGACCAGTGATTCCCCAACTTATGAAGAAATCTCCCAACTGAAATACATGGAACAAGTTCTGAATGAAACTCTTCGTCTTTATCCCCCTGCTCCCATTATCAGCAGGAGAGCAGCAGAGACCAGGACGTATGGTGACGTCACCATTCCAAAAGGTGCAGGGTTGATTATACCTCTGGATATGATCATGAAGGACCCAAAACATTTTCCAGATCCTGAAATATTCGACCCTGACAGGTTCTCAGAAGAAAATGTCGCCAAACGTGACCCCATGTCCTTTGTGCCATTTGGCTACGGCCCTCGTCAATGTATTGGTTTGAGACTGGCCTACATGGAGTTAAAATATTGTCTAGTTCATGTACTGAGGAAAATCAAGTTTGAATTGAATCAAAGAACTGAACCGAAGCCTGATGGAGATATTGAAATATCCTACAGTGGCGTCATATCTGTGAAGAAACCCATAATGTTGGCAGTTAAACCCAGAAACAACTAAACACGAAAACTGTCCATCTGAATCATGACCATTATATATTTTGAGGAAGTATTATATAACTTGGACAACATTTATATGTATGTCTGAAGAAAAAATGTTAAGACTGAAAAAACGAAATATTATAATAAATCATTACACGCATTGAAACAATTTTTTTTTCAACTATAAATTTAATATATCAAAAGTTATGTGATCTACATTATATTTAATGTTTTTTTTTTAACTCTGCAAAGGTGTGACGTAGAACTCAGACTTTTTTTTAGCGATGTAAGCTTTCAACCCGTACGGTGCCGTGTATTTTTAACGTAAAGACATGCGGCTTTTATCGCCATGAGCAATAATGAGCATACTTTACACCACACGGTTTGTAGATCTGTCGAACGTACGCATAGGTTAGACGATTATGTATAAAGATTTTTTTTCGAAAATATCATTTTTTCATTGTCTTTTATTAAAAGATAGTTTTATTTAACATTATTCTTTATTTTCTTATCTATGTTGGTGTTTATTAAATTTAATTTAGTCTAACTCAACATAAAAATTAAAACATCGATATATTTAAGTTTGAATTGGATTACAAAGAAATAAATCCCGATATTGAATGGGTTGGCAATATATAAGAACCGCTGTCCACAATCATTTCTGTGACCTGTGGCAGCAATGGATTAAAAACTGTAGCTGTGTTAAAATAATTAAGCACTTACAAGTTAATAACAAAGTTATGTGAATGCGGGTGGGGGGGGGGTAGGTCCTATATTTGAGGGGCGGGGTCCAGAGGACCATTACACAGTAAAAAAAAAACTAACTGACGTTCAATACTGGGTTAGAAGTACCTCAACCTTTGAAATAGCAGCTTGTGAATCTGTTCAGTGGAATCCCCTGCACATTTCGATTAATTTATGGGGCTAGGGAGTGGGGAAAGGGGGGGGGTCGAATTACTTGCATAGTGAGTACCAATGTGTAATAGGTATGTTAAACACGTACTGTCATTTGGGACGGAGAAGTTAAGGTCATTGAGGTCAATATGATCTCACGTGATAACTGGACTTACTAGGTAGGTTATACCCCACAATAGGTAGTGTGTACAGTTAGAGTGTACAGTTAGTGTGTAAAGTTAGTTAGTACAGTTAGTGTATCTTAGATGGAATAATCAAAGATAACAAACTTTATAATTACTGGAATATATTTAGTTGGAACGACACCATAGCGCTCTGAAAATAGGTTTACTAAAGTATGTGTCAAGAAAAAAAAAAACAAATTATATTCTATGAACAGAACTAAAGAAGACTTCAAGCAGAATTTTATTTAGAATACTTTGACACTAGACACAGTTGAGTTACTTATATACTATGGACACAGCTCAGTTACTTATATACCCTGGACATGTCATTTACTTATATACACTGGACACAGGTCAGTTACTTATATACACTGGACATGTCATTTACTTATATACACTGGACACAGGTCAGTTACTTATATACACTGGACACAGGCCAGTTACTTTTATACACTGAACACAGGTCAGTTACTTATATTTATTAGTGGAACAGATTGAAATGGTCGTCACGGAAGAAGTTTAAAATCGATGAAAAATACCACCACTGGTCAAGACTTATTATAGTGTGTTATAGATTGTGTGGAAAAAAGTGACTGGTCAATAGTTGTTAAAATGTACGCATAATTAGACTGGCCAATACGAAATTACAAGCAAAACATCCTGATTGGGATATTGTGTCAATTCATTGTATTCTGCTATCAACTTATTGATACTGTGGTGAGAGTTAATTGATTTAAAAACGACAAATCTCTATCATAATATTGTGTTTGTTCTATGAATTAAATATTTTACAGCTCGTACATGTACGAAATGAAGTGAAATGTAAACAAGTAAGCACTGATCATTTGTTGATGATACGCCCCTACAATCACCACTGCCACCTCAATCTGCCCCCCGGGGGGCCCAAAAAAAAAAGATGCACGCCCGCGTGAAGAGATGACATGTTTTATTCGACTACACAGTAACCAACATTGAACTACGGGCCTGTAATTTAACAAGCCATTTAAACATGTACCGTTTCGGACACAGGACGTTTTAGAGCATTTTGGTATGGGTTTTGATAAATAGAGAGGGAAGTAAGTCGTGTTTAATAACTGTTACGAAAATAAATAATGAGTTACGCCCTTTGTAAGCCCCTTTGTTAATATAGCTTATATAGTAAAAAAAAACGGTACCCTACGAAGCCTATTATTCGCCCCTCAGAGGTCAGATCGCGAAATGGACTTTTGATGTACACATGGCAGGCCAAGACCTACAAAATGATATATACATCATGGGTCTAGGACTTATGGTTGTTGAGATCTAGGGTGATGACAGACAGACAGACAGACACAATGGGGACAATAGAGCATTTGTTTTTCGAAAATGGTCTAAAAAAAAAATCGTCAGTCGTCATTTCTATAGAAACAGTCTTTGGTTCTACCCAGTGACCATGTACTTGACAACACAACAATATGTCGTCAGATTCAAAGTCGGATGTGAAAATACTTATACGCGAAGAAGAACAATAACTACATCAACAATCAACTTCCTGGATGACAATCTCTCTCTGCACCATTTAGTATGTTCATAATGGGAAGAGAAGAATAGAGCTAAGAGACAGTCTAATTTTCTCGGTTTTCTTTCTATTTGGGGCTCGTTATTTCAGTTTAATTAAATTCAGTTTTCGTCATTTGTTTATTAAACATTTTTGTTTAGGTGATAGTTGATTTTTCGGTGTTCATCGGTCATCAACATGACCTATCTAATGATTTGGAAAATATAATCCTTATTTGTGTCGTCCCCCCACCCCTCCTCACCCAAAAAACAGACTATACCAACCTCTTTCCCTCTCAGCAGTACGCCTCCATGTTTACTTTTCCTTATAAGTATGAAGTGTATATTGTCTAAAGGCAACTAACAGCGTTTACATTTAATCATATGTAAATAGTTGATTCGGTTTTCGTCGATAGTTTTCGCTAGGATCGCCGAAAAAAAAAACAAGGAATGAATCATAAATCACGATGAAAGAAACGAATCGTAAAACTTTTGTTTGTTTATTGAATGTTATTGTTTGTTTATTGAATGTTATTGTTTGTTTGTTGAATGTTATTGTTTGTTTATTGAATGTTATTGTTTATTATTGAATGTTATTGTTTGTTTATTGAATGTTATTGTTTATTATTGAAAGTTATTGTTTTTTATTGAATGTTATTGTTTATTATTGAATGTTATTGTTTGTTTATTGAATGTTATTGTTTATTATTGAATGTTATTGTTTGTTTATTATTGAATGTTATTGTTTATATCAATCAGATTTATATTACTGTCCCTCATTTTCGTAAATTTATTGAAATAAAAAAGATTTTTTTTTTAATGTAATTTTATTTAAGTTTGAGGTAGGGCCTACTGATGGCTGAGGGGTGTAGAGCGCTCATCTGTTGACCTGAGAGCTTTGGGTTCGATTCTGGATGAAAACTAAGGGAATTTTCCCAGGTCCTGGTGAAATTTGGTTCTAATTCCCTGAAGTCCACCCAGCCTTAAATGGATATCTGACTTGTTTAAATTGCCGTGGTTACATAAATATATGAAGTCTATACTTCATTATGACCTATAGGGCTAAGGGAACTTTACTTTTAAACGGCTAAGGGAACTTTACTTTTAAACGGCTAACGGAACTTTACTTTTTAAACGGCTAAGGGAACTTTATTTTTAAATGGCTAAGGGAACTTTACTTTACAAATTCGAGTTAAAATCCATCAACAATAGTATTGCAAATTAAAACATATTTGCATTTAGAAACACACATATCCTGATCTAGATGTTTTGTTGTTCACTACCTACTTCCCACTTACCGGTACAGCGTCAGTCTTTAGTGTTGAAGTGGGTCTTCAGTCTCTTCACTTACATACTAACCCTATGATAGCTATTAATACAACTTGACGTTTGGTACAGAGCCGAACTTAGAACAACCGTACCGACTGCTCCAAAAACAAAAAAAAAAAACAACTGGCAATGCGCGGGTGTTATACTTTGTCTTAACAGTTTCGCCAAGTGACAGGCCCGTGACAATCAGTAAAAAAAAACCATGCCCCGTTATCAACTGTTACGTCATTTTATAGTAAATTATGAAAGCGTCGGGGCCCAAAAAGGTCCAGGGTCCATGCGGTTCTGTGCATTCATAATACATTGCATCCAAAATTGTTCCTAACATGTATCTTACTGTAGCGTATACATAAACAAGATGGTATACATAACTATTCGTAATGTTACATGCAATTTAACTTCCTTTTCTATTCTACCCGACATGTATAAATTTAGCATATGTAATTCTTTTTAACTGAATTTATAATATTTTATACTCTTGCCCAGTTAGGAAGAATTAGTTATTGGTTAAAAAAGCCGTCTGAAATAATTAACAGGTGTGACCCCAAGTTTGGAATAACGCAACTTATTCTGCACACCTACTTTAGATACATTTTTAGAGATTGGTTCCGAAAAGATTAACATCGTAATGAACGGGAATTATGGGATAAGAATGATGGCGCTAGTACTAAATACGTAGGAATCAGAGCGTATCTGAAACGCCAAATAACAAGCACACTTTTAACTTCACGATAACCTGAAAGGGGGCGTGGCCAGCACAGTTTTCCAGCAGCGTTAACCTTTTTCCTTAAATAGTGTCAAGTATCAACTGGGTGGACACCTTACACTCCACTTGACAACATCTTGATATCTTAAAGCCGCGTATGTCTCATTATATTAACATTGGACTTCTAATGGAATTTATGGCACATTTTGGGTTTCCCATGTGATTTTTAGCTGTTATGTCTGTTTCTGCTCAACGGAGACCTATAGAATAGTAGATCTATGTGACTATAAATAATTGGCTATCGTTCATTCTGAGAGATTATTACGCTACAGTTAAAGACTTATTCTACATAGATATGAGAATTATATTATTCAGCGCACTCTGACGCCAGGTAGGTCATGCTGATCGTAGTAATACGTCGTTATGATACAGAATTAAACACCGTTAAAAAGTCATCTTTAAAACAAAACAAAACAAACAAAACAAAACAATCAAACAAACAAACAAACAAACACGTATTCAAGAGTTACTACTAAAGTTATAGGATACCGGAGGAGGAGGAGGGAGGGGGGTATAAAACATTGGAACGTCTTGACATATGTTTGTTTAATGTTGATATCTCTTATATGGTTCTATATGACATGGAGGTGTAACTAATTCATCTACCAATGAAGAACACATGGCAACGGTGTCATGAGTACATTTCCAGTACAACTCCTTCATTCGAAGACGGTCTATATACTATCAATAATTTATGTATATTTTTTATTACCTAAAACACAAGACCAAGGTTAGGAATTACACCGCTCTGTGCCGAACATCAACACAACAAAATAAGCTATTAAGCCTGTTCCATTCTGGACACAGGACGTGTTAGCGCATTTTCGTGTTATGATTCAGTACGTTTGTTAGCTTTCAGTAAATATTTGTAAATTTTGGAAATGTTTATACATTCAATTGTGTAATGCATATATCTGTTAAAAAATATTACAAAGACGTTTCTTTATATTTGAAAAAAAATATTTTCTCTTAAATCTAAATACAAGTGGTTTGTGGTTACTGAAATAGGACTCATAATTGAAAACATTCGAAATTGTAGTCATTTAATCGTCCGAAAACTCCGTCAATTGTTGCATAGCTCTGATACTTTCAATTAAACCCAGAACACAAGCTTACTATTTCATTTGATGAGTTTCTTAATAAATCTTGGTGAAACTACGTGCTGCAGTATTTCGCACCAAATGAATGGGTTATTGAACGTACAAGGTGTAGAATGGGGCCATATATATAATATATAAGCCCCTTAGGAGCCCTGAAGCCCGGCCCTCAGAGGTCCTATCGCGAAATGAATGTACTGTTGATGTACACTTGGCAGGCCAAGACCTACACAATGATATATACATCATGGATCTAGGACTTATGGTTGCTGAGATATAGGGCGCTCCTTTGTTAATATAGATTAAATAGTAAAAAACGGTACTTTATAAGCCCCCTTTACGGCCCTCAGAGGTCAGATCGCGAAATGAATTTTTGCTGCACACATGGCAGGCCAAGACCTACAAAATGATATATACATCATGGGTCTAGGACCTATGGTTGTTGAGATCTAGGGTGATGACAGACAGACTGACAGACAGACAGACAGACAGACAGACAGACAGACAGACAAAACGGGGACAGTAGAGCATTTTTTTTCGAAAATGCTCTAAAAACATTATTTAATAATAAAAATTGCATTATAAAAAAATATTTTATTAAAAACAACGTACTAAAAAACAGAAAATAATTTCTGAATAAATTGGTAACATGGTAATAGTAATAGACTTTATAAGAGTTTCTGATTTTTATGTGAATGTTTGTATTACAGTATTATAATCATCAAATGTTAACAATGAAAGTAAAATTAATTCTAGTGTTGTATAACCTAAACTCATGATATAGAATGTAATACTTGTAAAGTAAATTGAATCAATATATTAATATAGGGAAATTATATTAAACAGGTTTTCATTTATATAAATTAGAGTATGTTATAAAGGTCTGGATGTTTGTGTTCATGTGCCCAACGTTTTTCGTTTTTATAAAAATCAGAAGCTCTTATAAAGTCTATTACTATTACCATGTTACCAATTTATTCAGAAATTATTTTCTGCTTTTTAGTACGCAAGAAAAACGTTGTTTTTTTATACAATATTTTTTATAATGTAATTTTTATTTTCTACTTTTTAGTTAAAATATTTTTTCTTTCAATTAATACGAAGAGTTAAAAAAATGTTGGTGTAAGACAGACCCGATTAAGCATCAAATCATAAGGAAATAGTAAGACTATTGAATTGTCATCGGGTTCTGAGCTATATTGAAAGTATCAGAGCTATAGCTTTTCGAAATCTTCACCTCGTGACCTCTCACTTGATCTCGCCACGCTAACATACACAACTGTGCGAGTAACCTACACAACCGCACATTGTAAAATCAAAGAAAGTAGTGAAACGTATTCGAGTATATAAACAGAGAATATAAATTTTGAATTTTTCACGTTAAATAATTTTTCAACACACTTGTCTTTATTGCGCTGCGTTCGCTTTTAAAATCAATTTTGGCCGTTATTTTTTTTGTTCTGGAAGTGGTCTGATCACAAGAACGTATCGGAGAGCCCTGATGTCACTCATTCTTTCTTCACTACTTCAGCCACAATAATTTTATTTTCGAAAAATACTTAAGAAACTGATCAAATCATAATGAAATAGTAAGAATATTGCATTGTCATCAGGTTCTGAGCTATATTGAAAGTATCAGAGCTATAGTTTTTCTGAAAATTGGTCTAAAATTGGTGCCAAATTACGTTACTTGTACTATATTTAGCATCAGTAATTTCCCTTGATTTAGACAAGGCTGTGACCTATTCGCCATACATATTTAATTTTATTTATTAAGAAACTCATCAAATCATATTTAAATAGTAAGAATATTGAATTTTCATCGGGTTCTGAGTTTTATTGAAAGTATCAGAGCTATAGCTTATCGGAAAGTGGACTAAAATTGGATTGCAGAATTCTGCGGACAAACACACAGACAAGAAGTGAAGTTAAGGAAAACGTTGTAATAAAATACAACTCTACTCATAAAAGCATCAGGTATTAGCAAATGGAAATCTTCTTTTGAACTTTTTCTGTTAAATGAAATGTTATATCTGACTGTAGGTAAATACATATTACATAAACAAGAAGTATTCGAGCAAGGAGCCTAGACAAAGAGGGAGGGAGGGAGGGGTGGGGGCTGCCGGAACATTCGTTAGGGTCACCAAAAACAATTTGTTTTATTCTTTTTCCTAATAAAAGTAGGTCTGATAATGGGGCACCTGCTTTCATTGCATGCCCAACAGTATGGAGAGAATCTGTATATGGCACATGAAGCAGATTTATACTTGTCTTTTTTTTTTGTGTCATAGCAAAAGAGGGCAAGTAAAAATGGACTGGGTCCATTCAAGAAGGGTGATTTGAAGAAACTTGCAGAAATGACTTTACGATCAAGTTGAAATTCTATAAATAGAAGTAGAAAAGTGAAATATGGGATGAAATAGTCTCTTTTTTCATAATAATTTAGTCAATTAGTTTGGCCCTTTGGGAACAATAAAGATGTTACTATAAGTGAGTTGTAGTAGTTCAAGGGAAAAAACTTTTTGAGAGTTAAACAGATTTAAAAAAAAAAAAATATAATTAAAGAGGTACTTAAAAAATAGCGTGCAAATTTCGAAACATATACTTACACACATACATACTCACATACATACAAACATACACACACACTTACAGACACATTCACACACACGTACACACACATACCCATACAAACATACATACACACAACCATACCCATATACATTCTACACACATACACACACACGATTCGCAATTTGAATTTCGCAAGAGACATACTTTATTTAGTTTATTATAACTTCAAAGGCAGTGTTTTAACAAACACTTGAGTACCCAGGATAGAGAAGGTTAATTTGTGTTGTTGTGTTTAAGGAAGGGTTAAACTTAAGTTCGCATCAAGAAAAAAACAGCAACCTTATTCTGTGCACTTTCTTATTTTGTTGACAAGTTAATTGTAATTAGGGAAAGAAAACTGGTGACAACAGTTGTCTGTCTCGGTGCAGAACACTTCGAGTTATCCACATTAAACGCTTTCTCAATTGCATACATTAAAAGGATATTTTTGTTTTGATATCCTACAGACATTAGGTAAGTACAAAAAAAATCTCCAAATTGTATAGATATTTTAAAAATATTGAATAATGGAAGTTGGATTTTGCTGATAATATAATGTCATTTTGAAGCCATTTGTATGTATAGTATATAATGTAACAAACAAACAAAAATTAGGAACAAATAAGAGGAAGCAACGAAACAACTAATTGAAGAAATTTCGCATGCCCGCCGAAGGAAACCTGAATAAATCAATCACGTAACTAAGCGATACGTTTATTGAGTGTAATAGTGATTTCTTTAAATATGCACACTCGTAATCAAACACACATATATAAATGATGTGAATGGGAGTAGAAATGATAACTTTAGTCCACTGGAATGAAACTTTATGATTTCAGTGGTCCGCAACATTAAGTTACCGACTGATTGTTCCGCTAGGTGCGATAGGTTGTCGAATACTATTTAAGTATAGGAAATTGGAAGTGTACAAACAAAATTTCATTGCAGATTGAGCTGTGGATATTCTGTACAAACCAAATATGACCTGTCCACTATTCGAGATGGAGCTGTCCATGAATGTGTCCATTATTCTCCTAACTGTCCTGGTCTTGTTGGTCATCTGTCTACTGTTAACACATCTTGCCCATCAGGAAACTTGGGACAAATATGGAGTTAAGCAAGTGACCATGAGTAAACAAGCGTTGATTGATTTTAGGTAAGTCCACTTGTATCAAGTATCGATTGATTTTTAATAGAGCTGCTATTCTATTAAAAAATTTAATCGAAATTAACGCATAATTAAAAATTTTATCGCACATTAACGCATATTTAATCGAAAAAAATACTGTGTACTAAAATAGCTTGAGAAACGTTTTGCCGCTTTTGGTGGTACAAGTCATCAATTCTATTTTTGATCACAGATCTAGAAGGTAAAGTGTATGACTGATTTCCAGTGGCAACCCGAATAACATCTTGTAGTCCTTCGTCTGTTGCAATGTTTATTGGTCGATTATTCCTGGCAACCCATTGGGCGATAGTGTTGGTTATTCTGTTATATTTCCGTTTGGTCCATTGGTTTTGCCTTTTCCTTACGTTCAAACAATGTAGTTTGGCGATGAGTTGATTTGACTTAAACGCTTGATACAGCCTATGTCGATGGAATGTCATGACTGATGAACGCGTGCTTGGATTGTAAATGATATGTCAAAGATGAATTGCTGCGATGGTATTTAAATTCTTTGTTGCAATATTTGCAAACAACAATACTACTAGTTTTGACAATAAAATGTTCAAAATTGTTTTTTTTCTGTTTGCGATTCCATTTTAAGAATGGAGAAAAGATCATCAACTTTGCAAAATTACACTGTGACAAAATGTGACAGGGAAGGGAAAGGAAATCTTGATAATAATTACATATGAATCCGAAACAACGTGTTGTTATTTGTACGCACTTACTTGGCCTAAGTAATAGAGTAATAAACCTTTGTGTGCGTGTATGAGAGAGAGAATGAGAGAGAGAGAGAGAGAGAGAGAGACGTCTTTGACACGCCAGACCTTGAAATGTTAGACTCATTTTTGACGCAAGCAAGTAAGCATCCTTGTTTAGTGGTTCTCAGTCTCACATGTGGGTCGCGATTCGTTATAAAGTGTGTCGTCAAATATGTACATAATTAGTTGATCGAAAACAAATAGAATTATATAAACGTTTTTTTTTCTTTGATCATTTTTATCTTTCTTTACGGCTGTGCTGTGGACACTGATTACAAGTTTCAAGTATATGAAACTATTAGTGCAACTGTTGCAGACGTGACCAGCAAGATGTTGTATTATCAAATGCGATACAAATTATGCGAAATACAATGATACAAAATTTCTAGCATCTCGTTATTTTGATCAAATTATAACCGGGTTCACTAAACACTTGTTCTTTTACTTCCAACAATACACTACAGTATCGTGAATCGCAAAAACTTTAGAACCACTATATAAAATATTTAATTTAGCTAAGTGTCACAATAATTCTGAAAATTACAACCACTGTATGGTGTACAGATGTCTGCTTCAGCCTAGTCTAGACAACTGATTACAAGTTTCAAGTATATGAAACTATTAGTGCAACTGTTGCAGACGTGACCAGCAAGATGTTGTATTATCAAATGCGATACAAATTATGCGAAATACAATGATACAAAATTTCTAGCATCTCGTTATTTTGATCAAATTATAACCGGGTTCACTAAACACTTGTTCTTTTACTTCCAACAATACACTACAGTACATAATGTAAACAAAGGAATGAAAATTTTCTTTTTACATCGACCTGTAAGGGAGCAGGGGGGGTTACTTGCCGAAGGGCTTTATAACAAAAACATCATTTTAGTTTACAAGTGGGACTTTTGTCGACATACCTGGGAGAATTTGTGTGTGTATGTGTGCGCGCGAAATACTGCAGGGTGGGGGTAGTAGATCTACGTAGTAGGTGAACGGACCTTAACACCAAATTGAATAGTGAAATTCCGTTATTTATCGATTAGGCGCTTTTCTGAACTTTCAGCATTTTGGTCAATTAACGCATTTAGGAGTTGCATTAAAAATTTTAATCGCAAATTTTTTTAGACGCGTTAATCGCGCGTTAATGCAATTTAATCAGCAGCCCTATTTTTTAAGTCTACTTAAAATATCGGAAAACAAAAATTCTTTTTCTGTTTTGAAAAAAAGAGGAATAATTGATTTGAAGTTTATTTTTTATTTTTTTTAAATATGATTACTGTTCAACACAATTAAATCAGATCTCACATTTTCAAGAAGATACTAAAAAATCTGGTTAGGACAGATCAATAACTGAGTGGATGGTTTAGTTTAAAAATGGTATTGAATTATTTCATGCCATTTTACTGTAAAATCAATGCTATATATAGAAACTTTTAAAGATATTTCGTATTATTTTTTTTTAATATTTTATATTTATGTTCCAGAAAGACTGTTAAAGATAATATGTTTATGTAGCTCCAATAAGGTTGTTAAAGAGAATATGTTTATGTAGTTCAAGAAAGATTGTTAAAGAGAATATGTTTATGTAGTTCCAGAAAGACTGTTAAAGAGTATCTGTTTATGTAGTTCCAGAAAGACTGTTAAAGAGTATTAGTTTATGTAGTTCCAGAAAGGCTGTTAAAGAGACTATATTTATGTAGTTCCAGAAAGACTGTTAAAGAATATCTGTTTATGTAGTTCCAGAAAGGCTGTTAAAGAGACTAAATTTATGTAGTTCCAGAAAGGCTGTTAAAGAGTATTTGTTTATGTATGTTCCAGTAAGGCAATCAAAGAGTATGTGTTTATGTATGTTCCAGTAAGGCAATCAAAGAGTATTTGTTTATATAGTTCCAGTAAGGCAATCAAAGAGTATGTGTTTATGTATGTTCCAGTAAGGCAATCAAAGAGTATGTGTTTATCTATGTTCCAGTAAGGCAATCAAAGAGTATGTATTTATGTATGTTCCAGTAAGGCAATCAAAGAGCTGATTTCGGAACATGGCGATACAGTGGGCGTCACTAGGGGTGGAATGTTTCTTATCACGCGGGACACTGAACTGTTGAAACACATCTTGAGCAAAGACTTCAACAATTTCTCAGACAGAATTGACTTTATGACCACAGTCAGCCCAATGGAGCATGGACTGTTCTTCGTTAATGGCGAGGACTGGAAGAGAATCAGACAGGTCATGTCTCCATCATTTAGGTAAGTGACCATACACTGCGGACTATAGCTAATGATGGGACGATTCACTGAAATCGAGAATCGGGAATATCTGGATTTCTCGGAAAATTGTAATCGACATTGGAATTGGTGGATCTGATTTCTCAGCCCATTGGACAGAATATAAACTAGCATATTTTTTACCTGTAAGTTTGAAATCAATACTTAAATTGGAATGGGTTGTTTAGAAAAGACTCGGTAACAGAATTTTCAGCATCATTCCACCAAAAGCTTTGTTTTAATTTCCTTTTTTTTCGATTTATACTTTTTTTTATGGCAATCAGTAAACCTATGTAGGTTGGTCCATTGTAGGTTGGTCCAATGTAGGTTGGTCCAATGTAGGTTGGTCCAATGTAGGTTGGTCCAATGTAGGTTGTCCAATGTAGGTTGGTCCAATGGCTCTGGACACAAACCAATGAAATTTATTGCTGTTTAGCTTCAGGTGGTTATGACTTGAGAGTATACGATGGCGTCTAGGGTTTGTAGCATAGTTCAGATGACAGTTCTGGGCTTCAGTGACGTAATGTATACATGTATGTATGTCCCTTGTTTGATCATGGAGATTGCAAACTCTATAAACTTGTAGGACGTCAACCATATAACCGTTAGAGAAGTAATGAATGAGAATCTCGTCGTCATGTTGAAATTCTTTAATATTATATAGTTTATGTAAAGTTATCTTAAGCCCCTTAGGGCTCATCGGAGCAGATGAAGTGTTGAATTCATCTGTTTAAAGGGATTATGTGGTTAGCACAACGCCCAGCCGCCTCTACTTCCACAACTGAAAGTCAGGTACTCATTTAAAGCTAGGTAGACTTAGGAACTTTCACAAGGACCTGAAAAAAAATCTCAGGGTTCTTAATGAGGTTTGAACCCGCACCCATTCAGGTCGACAGTCGAGCGCTCTACAACAGCATAACCCAGTATATATTTTTAGTTATGGTTCAATGCATTTTTTTTTTAAAGGAAGTGAAATGATGCTCTAAATATTTGTATTTCAGTACCGGCAAGTTGAAAAGTGTCGTGCGCAACATTGAGGACACTGCCATAAAGCTGGCCAACGTTCTGGAAGAGTGCGCCAGACATGAGACTGTGGTTCCCATCAAACAATTCACCAGTCAGTACACCAGCGAGGTCATTGCCAGGTCAGCGTTTGGCCTCAAGACGGACTGTCTGGGGAAGGAGGACGATGAGTTCACCCACTTCACGAAACTCATGTACAAGGTCCGCAGCAAGGCCATGAACATTGTCATGCTGGTGATGTTCCGTTTTAAATGGATGCATAGGATATTGGTCAAGGTAAGCACTGCATCAGCCTTGCTACTATCCGGACGTCGTACCATCCGGACTTTGTATTATCTGGGCCCATTAAAGATGTAGTTTATTTTTTTGCCAAGTAAAAATAATTATACACAATTCCATTAGGAATAATATATTGTTAGGTAACAAAATGGGGAGGGGGGGCTAATGGTATTTGTAGTGCAAGGGTTTTATTGGCAACCAAAGAACTCTGCCATATACGGTATTTGGTTGTCTGCAGCATTACTTTAGTTGCATTAAGGCATACAGTCAAAGCTTGTATTTAGATCTACAAGTTAGCTGGCATGAGATATGGTTGATTATATGGTTTGCATTGCTACATTATTGGATGTGATTTAAAATAAATAGACATTTTATAAACATGTTTGCTATATTATTTTGTTTTGCTAGATTTATTTTGTGTGAGAGTGTGTGCGAGAGAGAGAAAGAGTTAGAGAGAGTGAGGGAGTTGAGAGATTGTGTTAGAGGTGTGTGAGAGAGAGAGAGAAAGTGTGAGAATGTTTGAGAGAGAGGGAGTGTGTGAGAGTATGAAACATTGTGAGAGAGTGTTCGAGTGTGTGTGAGAGAGTGTTCGAGTGTGTGTGAGAGAGTATGAGATAATAAGAGAGAGTGTAAGAGTTTGTGAGAGTGAGAGAGTATGAGAGTGTGATAGAAAGAGTGAGAGAGTGTAAGAGTGTGTGAGACATTTTGAGAGTGTTTGAAAGAGTGAAAGAGTTTTAGAGACTGTGAGAGAGCTTGAGACAAATGTGAAAAAGTGTGTGCAAGAGTGTGTATGAGAGAGAGAGAGAGAGAGAGAAAGAGTGTGTGTGTGACTGTGTGTATGTTTGTTCGTGTCTAAATGAGTGTTAAATTGTGTGTATTAGAGTCTTATTTGTGAGTGTATAAGTGTGAGTGTGTATTGGGTAGACGTCACATAGACAGCTTTACATGTTCCTTCTTCTTATCCCATCAGAATTTAAAAATCGGCGTCCTTGACCAGGTGAGTCTGGAAGCTGACCACTACTTCAATAAAATTCTCCACCAGGCAGTGGAAGAGAGACAGAAGTACGAGCAACCAGGTCAAGACAAACCCAATGACCTGCTTCAAAATTTGGTCTCGGCTAAAGTTGCAGGAGAGATTCAAGCGGGAACACCCCCAGGTGAGCTGTTACTGTGATGCACTTCTGTATGACATATGACACATCGTATATTTTAACTTGACATGTCACAGAACAACAACCATTAGGTGTGCGCATATATTTACATGTCTTGTTGAAACTCTCGCTGAGTTGTTTGATTGGTTGGCACACTGGTAAAACGAAGTTTGTTTCTTCTATGTCTCAAATGTTCTCTCTACATATAGTATCTACATATAATATCTAAATATAGTATTTACATATAGTATCTACATATAGTATCTACATATTGTATTTACATATATTATCTAAATATAGTATTTACATATAGTATCTAAATATAGTATCTACATATACTATCTACATATAGTATTTACATATACTATCTACATATAGTATTTACATATACTATCTACATATAGTATCTACATATAGTATCTACATATAGTATGTACATATAGTATCTACATATAGTATCTACATATAGTATAGTATCTACATATAGTATCTACATATAGTATGTACATTTAGTATCTACATATAGTATCTACATATAGTATCTACATATAGTATCTACATATAGTATCTTCATGCCAGGACATTAGTAAACTCATTTTGAGTTAAGGTGAAATATAACTTATGGATACCTTTATTGTACATGTAGATTGTCCTCTTTAATCTCATTAGGTGTTCTGAAATCAAAGCTTTTAAGTCAGAATTTTAAAAAAAAACAACTCTTATGTCTGATCAAATATTCATACTTTTTTCCCAACAAAAATATATTTTTTTTGTTAAGTAACTGCCCTTTTATCATTATAGCTAGCCCTCAGTGTGGTCAGCGGCCAAAGTTTCAGAGGACATTGTCTGAGAGAGAAGTCATTGGTCAGTCCATGCTCATCATATTTGCTGGATTTGAGACAACTGCCACCACATTGCAGTTTTGTCTTTATTTATTGGCTAAACACCCGGATATTCAGGTAAACAATGTGTACAGGGATATATAGTCTATGTTCAGGTAAACAATGTCTGTATATATATATATATATATATATATATATATATATATATATATATATATATTACATAAAAATGTTTAACCCAAGATTCAGTTGTGTCTGTAATGACATCAATGCAGAAGACATTTCTCTCCCTCTCTCTCTCTCCAGGCCCGTAGCGTGCAGGGGGGGGGGGCAGTTGGCCGCCCCCCCCCCCCTGCGTTTTGTCTGGTCCCCTCTGCTTATTTGCTCTACTTAGTAAAATGTATTACCTGGCCCCCTGCTGTAGAATTTTCACTCTAAGGGGCTCTCTCTCTCTCTCTCGCTCTCTCTCTGTATATATATATATATATATATATATATATATATATATATATATATAGACCCTAGACTGAAACGTTAATATTAGTGTCCTAAGGCAAAGTACCTTTCAGGGCCCCATAATATCCAATTGGACAAATATACATTTTTTTAAAATCATTCTTAAGACTTTTCGCTTTTGAGCACAGTTATTATTTGTTAAAATGTAATTTCCCACATCGTTGTAAACTAAAAATTGCCATTATTTGAAATTGGTAAAAAAAAAGAGAAAAATGTCGCATCTGTTTTGATTTTTCGATTTAAATGCATGTACATGTATAAGTGAAATTTTAATAAGTAATAATTGAATCATATTTAGACGTTTTCGTTAATAAGTTATATTTTTTTTTTGTAAAAATAAATAAATTATTTGGATTTAAATTTTACAGGATAAAGTTTACACAGAGATCCAGCGAGTGGTCAAGTCTGATTGTCCGAGCTACGAGGAGCTGTCCGAGCTGAGGTACATGGAGCAGGTGCTGAGTGAGACACTCAGGCTATACCCTCCCATACCCCTGGTGAACAGACAAGCCCGAGAGACCAGGCAGTACGGAGACATCGTCATACCAAAAGGCACTGGCATACTCATCCCATTCGACCTGGTCATGAAAGATCCCAAAAACTTTCCAGACCCTGAGAAGTTTGACCCAGATAGATTCTCTGACGACAATAAACATTCTATAGACCCCGTGAAATTTCTTCCGTTCGGCTACGGTCCTAGAAAGTGTATTGGCACGAGGCTGGCCTACCTGGAAGTTAAGGTGGGTCTTGTACATGTGCTGAGGAAAGTTAGGTTTGAGTTGAATGACAGGACGGAGCCCAAGCCAGGTGGAGACGTGAACACGTCGTTCCAGGGTATTCTGGTAGTGGACACACCCATTCACCTGTCGGTATATTGTAGACACACAGGCACGGTTGAATGAATCAGCTAATTCAGGGGACTGTACTCTCTTACCTCAAAATATATCTTATACACCGCCATCACCTCCATTAATCACGTGTCTTACAATGTGTTGTTGTATGATGCGTGATTTAAGTGTCCTTAGATCATCATAATTATATTATTATGTTTACCCCATTTTAAGATAAGTTACTCGTTATACTGGTTAATAAGCAATCTTTTCATAGCCTGCCACTTAAAGTCGCATGAAATTCCTCGTCTGCACAAACTCATTTCATAAAAACAGTAAAATAGTAAAACAGTAAAATAGTAAAACAGTAAAATAGTAAAACAGTAAAATAGTAAAACAGTAAAATAGTAAAACAGTACAATCGAGATTTCGAGTAAAAAAATATCAATGAAGAAGTAATTAATTTTTGTTTATTATTTTTAAAAAGTCATAAAACTAGGTCAAGTTACTTAACTACAAATAGGTATTTTTAGATTACAGCTCAAACTCCCATTGGCTTAGTGAAAATCTGCCGTTTGATAAATTAAAGATTGCGGTACACAAAAGGATGTTGTACATTCTGTTCACAATATATCCCGTTGTTCCCATAAATTATGAGTCGTACATGTATACATCATAGTTTGAAGCCATCAAAGATATTACATTAATTTCATATTACAATATTATAAACTTTATATTATGCATATCTATCTAGCATTGCTTCTGAGTGCCAGGTATTCTAAAAAAAAACCTACCTGTTTGTGTTTTCTTATATTTAATGAAGTTCAATAAAAAATATACCATAATTATAACTTGTTAAATTTTATTTATGATCCATACTTTATTTAAAAAAGTAATTCCTTCATGTATGGCTTGTCTGCAGCGCCATTCTGTCGTATTTTGGTGTTAAGTTTCTCTAAGCAAAGGTACATTTATGCGCCTTGGGAAAATTTTATTTTTTTGAGTAAGTGGTGCCCAATGCACGTGTAAAAAGAGGTCTCGAGGCAAAGAAACACTCTGTGGCCCTAGGTTAAAAGTGGACTGAATTAAAATCAATCAAAACTTCATAAGGTCAGGCCACTCTTGTATTGTGATCAACCATCCCTTATTGTTGAGTCATATTAGACCTTTTACGTGACGGAAAATGAAAAGACCTAACATGAAGATAGATCAGCTGTTGGGGCACAAGACAGACAACTAGTTTGCTTGCCCGGAAGAACAGTCCCTGATTGTCTATCCCTTGTCCTATGACGTTGATAGTTTTTTTTTTGTTACATCTATTGTTACATCTATTGTTACTTCTATTGTTACATCTATTGTTACATCTATTGTTACATCTATTGTTACATCTATTATTTATTGTGTGACTTGAATCTTGAATATTTCAAGATTAATCGATTTCATAAAGTGTTTCTTTGTAAGTCATGTTTACTAGAGCTGATGTAAATTAAATCAATGGCTATCTATTGTTATTACAAAATAATCTAAATATATGTAGTAAGATTGTGCGATCATATTGAGAGTAAGGCTTTGAGGTAGCATTGAGACAAATTACGATTATATAGGTAATTATCTTAAAAAATGTTTTGCTATCTAAAGACATTGAAATATGTCTGCATCAATGTCCTACTCATATAATTACAATAAAACACAAAAATAATAACAATGACACTTTAAAAGTCAAAGTAAATTTTTTTTAATGACTAACATGTAAAATACACATTGTCACTGAAATGTATAAAATATGATCATCCTGTTTTACAATTAGAAAAGTTATCAATAGTATAGTTTTAAAAAGTATATGAGAAGAATTCCTAGCTCTAGTGGGGTAAATATGATGTTACGCCTACACAGACCATACCAATAGCTGAAAATGTAAATGACAATAACTGAACTAGACAGGTGGAACTAATACTACTATGAATGTACCCGATCTGTTTGTGGCAACTTATTTTTTATAAAATTAATGATTTATGAATTGCCGCTGTTGTTTTTTTTTACATAAAAATGTTTAATCCAAGATTCAGTTGTGTCTGTAATGACATCAATGCAGAAGACATTTCTCTCCCCCTCTCTCTCTCTCCAGGCCCGTAGCGTGCGGGGGGCAGATGGCCGGGCCCCCCTGCGTTTTGTCTGGCCCCCTCTGCTTATTTGCTCTACTTAGTAAAATGTATTACCTGGCCCCACCCTGCTATTGCCTGACCCCTGCTGTAGAATGCTTGGCCCCTGCTGTAGAATGCCTGGCCCCTGCTGTAGAATTTTCACGCTAAGGGGCTCTCTCTCTCTCTCTCTCTCTCTCTTTCTCTCTCTCTCTCTCTCTCTCTCTCTCTCTCTCTCTTTCTCTCTCGTTCTGAGTTGTCAGATATTTCAACCATCATTTTAGATTTTTTATTTTATGAATAAATCTATGATGTGCATGAATGGTTACAAAAAACATAAGATTATGTCGAGATTAAAAATATATCACTTAGAATGAAAAATAAAAATTTGAAAAGTTTACTTGTTACATTTTGGTTTGAATGTGATCACTTTGCATATTTTCAAAGTTGGGTCAATTCTATGAAGTCTACCCATGACATCATTAATTTTTAACTGAGAAAATGCATTGCACTTATCAACCTTTTACCTGAAGGGATGTTTTACAATGTACCTGCCTTTTTGACAGTGAAACCAAATCAAGTTGTACAGTGTACAGGAAGGTACAATGATCAACAAAATATTAGAGAATGCACTATTCCAAGGTAAATGATGAAATAAAATGGGGGAATCCAATTTATTCTACAATTGACTATGTCACCTGTTACATTTAGCTTCGCTCTTTCTATTGGTTCTTTTAAAATAAAAAGATTTTCGATTTTTTAGCTGAAAAAAACAATATGTCTTTTTTTTCTCTATCCTCTGTACAACATTCTTCCCTTTAAAATATTGCCCTCTATCAGGTAATTTGCCTGAGTACATCTTGAGGCATACAATTTAAAAGTTAGATAATGTTTATGACAGACAAGCACAATTTTTTAATAAATACATGTACGCACTACATGACAGTTTATAATGGAAAGATCTTCTATACTGGCAATATGTTTTTGTAAATAAATGACCTATTTATTTCTTGTTCTGACACACAGTATGAAGGGTTTTTCTGGTATCAGAAGGCCGAGATCCCTAAAAGTGGGTTCCAGCCCTGGTTTAGGTTCGGTTTCCTGATTGAGTTCGAATCTCACTTTACGTAGAGAATGGACCAGGGCCGTCTTCAGTTCCAGATAAACCAGCCTCATTCCGATACACAGGTGAGGGCCGTAACCAAACGGGATGAAGGTCATGGGGTCACGTTTGGCTTTGTTTTCTTCGCTGAATCTTTCAGGGTCGAATACTTCCGGATCAGGGTAATACCTGGGGTCTTTGAGTATCGAAAATAAGGGGATTATAACAGCAGCACCTTTGGGGATGGTGACCGATCCGTAGGTTCTGGTCTCCGCAGCCTGTCTGGAGATGATAGAGGTGGGCGGGTACAGCCGGAGAGTTTCATTGATGAACTGGTCTAAGTAGGTCAGGTGAGACAGTTCTTCGTAACTAGGTGATTCAGACTGGATAATACGTTCTATCTCTTCATACACTTTCTCCTGTTGATGTGAAGTACAATGAAATACCAAAAAGTACATTGAAGTACCAAAGTACAATGAAATACCAAAGTACAATGAAATACCAAAGTACAATGAAATACCAAAGTACAATGAAATACCAAAGTGCAATGAAATAACAAAGTACAATGAAATATCAAAGAACAATGAAATACCAAAGATCATTCTAATAAATGTTTAAGATACATCGTTTGTTTTGGAAAGTAGCCAACCTATGACAGACTGTCTGTAAGACTGAAAAAGTCAATATTGAACTGTAAAGAATTGAGTTTTAGATAGAATTGAGTTTTAGATGTAAACAAGGAAATGCAAGATGAGTCTCTCTTACCTGATGTTCAGGATATTTTGCTAACATGTAGTAACACATCTGTAACACGGTGGAAGCAGTTTCGAATCCGGCGAAGATAACAATCAATGACTGGCCTAGAAGCTCCTCTTCTGACATTGTTTTGGGCAGCTGGACACTGCTGGCCAGTCCGATACGGGCGTCACTGGACTCATGCTCATGACTGGTATCTAAATCAAGAGATATCAAGCTAAAAGGTTCAATGCATCCTACTTAAATGTGCTTAATTAAATAAAACAACACAGCTGTATTTTTTCTCTGATGAAAACGAAATAACTTTATTTGTAAGTAAAGATATGACCGATTGTCTATGAAAATAATGTATTATAACGTACACATTTATATCAGTCTGTTGTATTGTATTTTATTGTGCATACCGTCAACAATTGATTTCTTAGCATGAATAAAATTCTGAAGCAGGTCTGATGGTACACTGTGACCTTTGCTCTCTGCCTCCAGCCTGGACTGTATAGAGGTGCTCAGCACTGAGTTGAAGTATGTGTCTGCCTCCTCACTGAAGGAATCGAACAATCTCCATTTCAGAGTCTGTTGTGTAGTGCAAGAGTTGAAACAAAAAGCTTATAAATTTAATATTTGATGAAAAATGATAACTGCCCCTTAATCCCAAATACAAATGCAAAATTGTATACGCAACTAAAATATATACAAATAAAACTTGATTAATTAATTTATTTTTAAATTCAAACCTTGACAAGGAAACTTTGAACTCCGGGAAAAACCATAAACAATAACAAAAGAAAGTTCAAACTTTTACTCTGCAGTTTGAAAAACTTCTTGCAGTTGTGAATGAATTCATCGTCTTCTGATCCTTGACAGTCTGAATTTAACCCGAAGGCCGACCTGGCAATAACTTCACCGGTGAACTGGCCAGCATTGTGTTTAACTGGCACAAGTTTATCTTTTCTGGCATACTCCTCTAACACTTGGGCCAGTTTTATCGCCCTATCGTCTATAATCTTGTAAATATTTTTTAGCTTGCCTGAGCTGGACAGAAGTTGAAAAAATAAATGCCAGTCAAAACAGTTTACAATAAATTAATGAACAGATAGAACTGTGCTAAGTAAATGAATGAGTAATCGATGCTGTTCTATTGTTAACAAAATGCAGAGCCCCGAGTGTACAAAATTATATAAAGCATAGATTGAAATAATGACAATTTTAACAAGAAACAGATTTATTAAATACTTTGAAAGATTACTGGTATTGCATAAGTATGTTTGCATGTACTGAAAGGTTTGTTAGTAGTGGCTTCTGCTACATAACTATTGACTGAAGGTCTATTTCTTAGTATTTACAAAGGTGTAGGCCTGTAATCTTGACAGATTTTGTATGTCTGTAAGTTTGCCTTATTATGTCTACGTGTAAATAACTTATTTTTCTAGCTGTAAGTTTGACATATGTCTAGATGTAAGATAAACTTATTATGTCTACCTGTAAGCTGGACTAATTATGTCTACCTGTAAGCTGGACAAATTATGTCTACCTGTAAGCTGGACTAATTATGTCTACATGTAAGCTGGACTAATTATGTCTACCTGTAAGCTGGACTAATTATGTCTACATGTAAGCTGGACTAATTATGTCTACCTGTAAACTGGGCCTATTATGTCTACCTGTAAACTGGACCTATTATGACTACCTGTAAGCTGGACAAATTATGTCTACCTGTAAGCTGGACTAATTATGTCTACCTGTAAGCTGGACTAATTATGTCTACCTGTAAACTGGACATATTATGTCTACATGTAAGCTGGACTAATTATGTCTACCTGTAAGCTGGACTAATTATGTCTACATGTAAGCTGGACTAATTATGTCTACCTGTAAGATGGAATTATTATGTCTACCTGTAAGCTGGACTTATTATGTGTCTGACTCTTCTCCAGTCTTGACCTTTTAAAAATATCAGACTTTTAGCCACGTGAGAAAGTGTGGCCGGCGCTCTCGGTCTGTCGATGAAGTTGTTGAAATCTTTGATGAAGACCTCCCGGAGTAAAGACAGGTCTTTGGTCACAAGCATCATCTGCATGTTTTTGAGACCGACTGTGTCACCGTTGTCTTGCAGGAGTTTCCCAAACCCATCTCTACACATTTAGAACAGACAGTAATCTATAGTTAGATAATAGATTATAATAGACGAGATGTAGAGTAATAAAAATGCAGATAATGAAATAAAATCATTACATTGACTAAAATGAGAATAATTCAGGGTTAGATTATAAAGTTTATATCTCAATTTAGTTGCTGTATAAAGTATTTGTTTCAAAGTTTAATAATTTATAGTTGTTGCTGAAAATTGTTTTAAAAAGTTTGCGTATGTTACAGTTGTTATTGGAAAAAAAATTAAATAAAAGAACATTAAAGTCAACAAAATAAAAAAAAAAACAAAAACAAAAAGAAAACTAGTTAATATCTTCAAGTCTGAGTTTTCAAAGATGAACAATTTGTGCAAGTAATGAACTAAACTAAATTATATCAAACTGGAATATTTGCCAAAATAAAACATAAAATTAAAACAAAGACAATTTTTTTTGTTTTCTTAAAGGGATTCTGGAATATTTGAAAAAAAAAAATTAATCTGGAAATGTCTGACATTAAAGTTTGAAATTCTTTTAAGAATGAAGAGTTTCAGAAATGCCAAACATTATAGTTTTCAATTCTTACATATGATAATCATATAGCAGTACACAGAACTGATCACAGTTATTATGACAGCTTAAAGCAAATACTCAGAGGGTGCGAGGCAAAGTACCTATGGGGAATGCAATATCATTAGTTTTGATTTTTGAACTGGAAAGGGAAGTTTGGGTGGGGGTGGGGTGCCATTGCCTGTTACCCTGACCAGACGAATGGCTGAGGTAATAAGACGAACGGCTGAGGTAATAAGACGAACGGCTGAGGTAATAAGACGAACGGCTGAGGTAATAAGACGAACATTAAACATCTGTTTGTATTTCTATTGTAATATTTTTTAGTAGAAAAATCAGTCTGTGAAATGTTTCAATTACCTTAATCGTGTGATGTAAGTGACAGACAAATTGCCTTGTTTTACTCCGTACTTTTCCCAGTTTTCATTGTCCATAAAATATTTGTGAACCAGGTAAAATACTACGGTCACTACTGCGATGGTCAAGTAAAAGGAAATGTTGCAGCAAACACCGGATGTCTCCTCCATGTTGAACAGTATCCAATGCTGAATAGCACCTGAAAAGAAAAACAGAGATCTAGGAATACATGTATTATATCTATATATATTATAGGGGAAATATTTCTTAATAGGCCTACATGTGTAATCATGTTGCCTACTCCATTTTGTACTCTAATGAAGGGCTTACTAAAAAGGCTTACATCCGTAGAAAATATTCTGGTTTAGCTCAGATAAAAAGTTTCATTACGAGAATTTTTTTTCTGTAAATCTTTAAAAATAAAAACCCACATCATTACAATAAGTAAAAAACATTGTTGAAATAAGAAACGATTTATCAGTCTGTCGAAATTCAATGTAAGCTGAGATCTGCAAAAAAAGAGGATAATTGCTTGTCAAAAAGAAGTCATGTTAAATATATATACCATTTTAGTTGCAGTATTACAGAATGTAGCTAGTGGGTTATAAATAAGGTTGCCATATTTTTTCACGGACCAACCGGGACAGTTCTGTCTTTTTTACTTTAGGTTTAGGGATGTCGGTTTCGGGGGGTGGGGGGGGGCATGAAAACAGTAATGTAAAAAACACTTAAAATATAGAATAGATAATCTCTGTTATTTTATTCATAATGGTACACAAACATGATATTTTTACAAAACACAACAGTTTTTTTCTTGTTGTACCACTCGTATTTTTCACTTCTGTAAATTTGTATGACTGTGTTACTGACCAAAATGTTACTGATCACACAAGAGCAGATGAATCATTATCTGATCTAATAATTTTGTTCAATTATTTCCAAGAAACTGTGCCCTGAATCTAAACCGGGACAATTTCAACAACCGGGCGGGACACCGGGACAACCCAGTATATCCGGGACTGTCCCTGCGAAACCGGGACGTATGGCAAGTCTAGTTATAAACGACAGTTAGTGTCTACATCTGGTGATTAAATAGATAGTGTAGCGACCTTACTTTCTGTACCAGACATTTAGAGAAACATTGAATTTCAAGCAATTCAATATGAGGAAGGTAAAAAAATGATCCTACATCGATCGAACAACTTTATGTTCATGCATGAGCAGAGGCCCATTAGAGGAGCAGACGATATATCAACCGAATGGAAAAAACCTTCAAAAGAGCGCCATTTTCTGCACATTGCATTCTCGCGCCAATTAACAAATGGTGAGACTGTGAAACGTAATTGGTTTGTTTATCAAAAACATAAAAACGCCATAATTGAGATTGATTTGCAATCTGTTGAAATATTCCAGATCGTTTGAAGTGATTAGCGTTGATATCAGTAAAGCACAGAGTAATCGACTTTCTCTGATTGTGCAGTCACGTAATGCGCGATTTAATGAAAAAGTAGAAACCAAGAATGTTGATGGTACACAGTAGGAAGGTGTGAACGAGATGTATACATGTATTACATTTATATATATAGCCCCCTCCCTCCCCTCCCCCAAAATTGCATATCTTTAGTTCCCCAGAAACCCTTGGAATGACAATGGTTGGACTTATTTGTTTTTCTGATAAATTTAAAATTAATGGTTTCCCAATATATTTCCATTAAATTATTAAATCAATCGTTAATTCAAGTTTGAACAAAAATAATAGATATAGCCTTAAATATTTAATACAATCAAAGATACGTCACGTAACAAAAATCATGTTTTACTAAGAAAATGTAAATGTACCGTGTCATACCCATGACACCGAACTGTGTACACTGTACCACGTCATACCCATGACACCGAACTGTGTACACTGTACCACGTCATACCCATGACATCGAACTGTGTACACTGTACCACGTCATAGCCATGACACCGAACTGTGTACACTGTACCACGACATACACATGACACCAAACTGTGTACACTGTACCACTTCATACCCATGACACCGAATCGTTTTGACGTATCTGAGACTCAGGTATGTACCTTAACAAAATAGGGTGGACTGTTGTGAAAAAGTGTTTATCGTATAGAGCAGATGAACCCTATAACAGAATGAGATATAAGAAAAACATGAAAAACAAAAATAAAAAGAATCCACTTAGCCCGTTCAAATCAGATTGACTAAACAGATTGTCCGGACCGAGCATTCCGTGGAACAAAATAAATATTTAGATAACAATGCACTCTGTGCTAAGCAAATCTGATGATAAGATGACAGAGAGAGCGCTGGAAGTTGCAGATAAATCTAGTATACACTATATTAAAAACTATATTGATCTATATTGAAACTATATTGAATTATATTGGAACTATACAGAACTATATATAACTATATTGAACTATATAAGGCCAAAGAGTTTTTACCTGCATTGTATATTCCATTGTGCTGGATCAAAGAATAACAGTTTTCAGATTAATTCAGATCGATAGAAGTAATGAATTGTGGGTTTGAGAGTGGGGGGAGGCCCGGGTACCCATAATGCAACGTTAAAACATTCGGACCATTTCCTTTGGACATATATCCCCAAACTTTGTGCCACAGAATAAACTTCAAGAAAAAAAAAAAGAAAGGAAATATTTCGCAAGTCTTGATGAAAGTTTTCTCGTTGACAACTATATCGCGATTTCACATGAAATATAAAGTAGTTGATGTACCTTGTGAACGAACCCCCCCTCCCCGGTTGAATCCATTGAAACTTTGCAGAAATAAACATCATTCCCGATTTCATTTGGAATATTTCGATATCAACACTTGATTTTCATTCAAAGTCAAGATGACCTTATTTGCCCCCTTTTTTTTTCTTCGCCCAAAACCTTAGCTGACCCCAATTGGACAAGTAACTAGAACTATGACCCCCCCCCCAGCTGTATCGGTAGGTATAGGTCTGCGAAACTTTAAAATTTTAGACTGATATTTATTGTTATTTATAGCCACAGCGTTAAGATCGTGTTCTTTGAGACAAAATGATTAAATGTAATTATATATGTCGGAACTTGTGTTTAAAATAAACTCATTTGATGAATGTAGGGATACGCCTCCAGAAACGTTTACTATAATTTATACTCATGACATAGGTATTGGTCAAGAAGGATTTAAAACTGTGTCATATCATGAATGAGTTAAAAAAAAAACAACTAAACTAATTCATTGTGAATTAAGAGATAACAAAATGAACAAATTACTTACAGATGTGGGAATAGAATGACAGAAACTGAACAACTTGATGTCACACAGTTGAACAAACTATAATGTCCAGACGTTTTCTGGCAGCCAGAGAAATTATTCTACTAAGCTCTAACCCTTTTTCACCCCGGCTGTGTTCAATACATCAACAAACTAGGTCATTAGCACAACCGTGTTTACATTATCTGGCCTTGCACCGTACACGGCCTACATAATACCAGATGTGTTGATAACAGAAGGAATTAAAATATGGGGGGGGGGGGGTACTTCGAGCATTGATATCGTTCATTGTTGTTATACAGCATAACAAGTCGATTTGAAATAGTTGGATTTGAAAAAAACATACATTAAATGAGAATTTAAACCTGTCATAACAATTAACCGAGACAGTGCACTGATGTCGGCATGAGCTGGATAGTCCGGGTCACAGTCGGGTGTAGCGGTTTAATCCAGTTGACTCCATTTCACTCAGGGCTCCATTCACCTGTAACCGCTTTCACCATGTAAAAAAAAAAGGAAATTTGGTTTTCTATCGCATGCCAGTAATATTAATTTAATTTTTTCTCCGACAGATACAAACTTCAAAGAGTTTAATGTTCACTCTCTTTGGCGGATTTACTTCGGTTTGTCTACCCCTGTAAGTAGTGTTGTTTTAGTCCCAGGTCATATTTTAGTTTCAGTTTTTATTTCGTTTTTTCTGTAATAATTTTAGTTTTCGTCTAGTTTTAGTCTTGCTTCTAATTTTAGTTTTAGTTTTAGTTCTCGTTGACGAAAAGTCAACATTTTCGTTAACGAAGGTTTTAGTTTTAGTTTTCGTTAACGAAAGCAACACTATATTTTAGTTTCAGTTTTTATTTCTTTTTTTCTGTAATAATTTAAGTTTTCGTCTAGTTTTAGTCTTGCTGCTAATTTTAGTTTTAGTTTTAGTTCTCGTTGACGAAAAGTCAACATTTTCGTCAACGAAGGTTTTAGTTTTCGTCAACGAAAACAACACTACCTGTAAGTGGGGAAATCTGTTACAGTGATGTAGCTAAATTTACAAAAACAGTTTAAAAAATGCCAAATAAGAATATTGTGTGTAGTTGTTGTTTATAGATACATTTTGATCATTAATAGAAGAGCGGGTACATCTAAAGGCTTTTTGAATCACATTGGGAGGGGGAGGGGGAGGGAAAAACTTTTTGGGATATGTACAACAGCTCTTTATTACTGTGTACAACAGCTCTTTATTACTGTGTACAACAGCTCTTTATTACTGTGTACAACAGCTCTTTATTACTGTGTACAACAGCTCTTTATTACTGTGTTCAACAGCTCTTTATTACTGTGTACAACAGCTCTTTATTACTGTGTACAACAGCTCTTTATTACTGTGTACAACAGCTCTTTATTACTGTGTACAACAGCTCTTTATTACTGTGTACAACAGCTCTTTATTACTGTGTACAACAGCTCTTTATTACTGTGTACAACAGCTCTTTATTAATGTGTACAACAGCTCTTTATTACTGTGTACAACAGCTCTTTATTACTGTGTACAACAGCTCTTTATTACTGTGTACAACAGCTCTGCATTACTGTGTACAACAGCTCTGCATTACTGTGTACAACAGCTCTGTTTTACTGTGTACAACAGCTCTGTTTTACTGTGTACAACAGCTCTTTTTTACTGTGTACAACAGCTCTGCATTACTGTGTACAACAGCAGCTTTGCATTATTGTGTTCAACAGCTCTGCATTACTTGTACAACAGCAGCTCTGCATTACTGTGTACAACAGCTCTGTTTTACTGTGTACAACAGCTCTGCATTACTGTGTACAACAGCAGCTTTGCATTATTGTGTTCAACAGCTCTGCATTACTTGTACAACAGAAGCTCTGCATTACTGTGTACAACAGCTCTCCATTACGGTGTACAACAGCTTTGGTGTCGGTACTCAATCGGTACAAAAAATAACCATTATTGTGTATGAAGCAAACCCACATCTAAGTTTTAGGTAGTCGTTAATTTACACTGACATCAACGAATATAGGTCAGTTGACATTTCTGAATGAGATTTGAAATAAAATTCTTTGTGATCATGGAGTTAGTGAAATCTTCTAAACATGGAGTAACTGAGATCTTCTAAACAAATGAATTACTGTCAGTGATGCTGGGACGAGGCGTGAGTGTTGCCGGTCAAAGTCGTATTTATAGAAAATGTTATATAAAGGTACTGTGTATATTGAATATAGTTAGCGTAATCATTCATAATTAAATAACTACACGTTTAAAATTATATACATTTCATGAATATATATATACCGTATATGCTGCCTGTTAGTCTAATAATTTATACAAACACACTGGCTACGGGACCGTATGAATGGTCTCCATATTTTTTTAATGAAATTATTGGTATACTTGCACTGACCCATAGATATCAATTAGCGCGAAAATCCTGACCCCGGAAACGAAAAAAAAAAATAATAAAGTCGCTCATGCGCACATATATACGGTCTCTGGAAAAAAAAATATGGAGACCATTCATACAGTCCCGTAGCCATATACAAATATATACATCTTTGTTCGTTTGTGCTTTGTATGTAGCATAAAAACAATTTTAAAAATTTCTCTAAGAGTTATGACAGGAAACACTCACGCCTGCTGCGTGATGGTGTGTACAAATGTACTCATACTAAAAGCAAATAAAAACTGTCGAACAAACTGACGCTACAATTGACTAGAAGGCAAGAGGAGTAATCCATTTTGATCAAATCTTTTTTTCACTGACATGATATATATATATATATATATATATATATATATATATATATATATATATATATATATATATATATATATTTGTTTAAAATTAGGTCATCAAAGTATCATTTTTTGTTTACATTCCCTGGATATGTAGTGTCCAGTACTGGACTGGCTACTGTCTCTACTTAGGTGGACGGATGGTCGTGTGGTAAAGCGCTCGACTATCGACCTGAAGGTCCCTGGTTCGATTTCCGGTGAGGACCAATGGAATTTTCAGGTCATGGATAAAGTCCCTGCTATATCTCCCGTGATGCCTACATGGCCATTGCACTATCGTCTAAGGTGGGGATGAAAGAAGGGCACCATAAAAACCGTCCCATTAGTGGTTTATAGGATCCAAGAGATTTTATCTCATCCTTACAGGGACTTCACACACTGTGTCTACTTCTGAAAACCAATGGAGATTATATTACTGGCATCAGATCTGTCGTTAGTAGGTGCAGGGCCTGGTTGAAAATAAAATGGGTAGGAGCATAGACGGCCCCTTAGTAGTGCGCGTTAATATTTCATGTCCTGGGGTTTAGGATCCCCTAAGCAGCAAGGTGCTGGTCCCCTTGTATTAGATTTCTCTATGCCACTGGTTGCTGAGATAGTGTCAGTATAATAGTAAATGCAGCGGATGCCACCATGTACACAGTGAACTAATGTACCTATTGCAAAGAAGTCGTTCACACATTCATTCAGATTCTGATGTGTTTTGTTTTTACTTTCTAGCTGTCAAAGTTAATTTACTGATAATGTTTTATTCTTCTGAAAATATTTAACACCTGATTAAGATCATGGTATACAAAAGTATACTTATTTCACTCTTCATTGAATTCCTCATTGATTAATAGCACAGATAAATAAATTTGTAACTGAAAAACCATATGTAAAAAAAAGTTTTACTCATTAAGGCAATACTCAAATAAGATGAATGAATACATGAATGATATATTGAATATCTAAATAAATCATTGTATGTTTGATACATCCAATATTCAAATAAATAAAATTTGATTCATATACTCTTATCTTAATTTTGTATTCAATTTCCTCTTAATAATAATTATGTTATTCATTTACTATAAACATCAAAGTCTGATTAATTTCCTTAATATAAAAAAAATAAATATGTTATTAATTCAATCGGCAGTCACACAAATCAATATCTTAACGACACACTCAACAGAATCGGCTTTTCTTCAACTAAAATAGCATGACCCCTGAACTTTGGACTTTCCCCTTTCTTCGGTTCTGTCCTCTCATTTAGTTCAAACCGGATCCTACGAATTGAGTGCACCAAAGCTATTTTTAGCTCCAAGTAAGCAAGTCGCATCCCGATACACAGACGAGGCCCGTAGCCAAACGGTAAGAATGTCACGGGGTCCCTCTTAGTCTTGTTTACTTCGTTAAACTGCTCAGGGTCGAATTTTTCAGGTTCAGGGTAATATCTGGGATCTTTGAGTACATGGAAGATGGGAACAATGACCCCAGCGCCTTTAGGGATGGTGATGTTGCCGTAGGTTCTGGTTTCCGCTGCGATTCTGGCGACTATAGCTGCAGGTGGGTACAATCGTAGCGTTTCATTGATCACCTGCTCCATATAGGTCAGTTGCGACAATTCTTCATATGTTGGAGATACAGACTGTACAATGCTTTCTATCTCTTCATAAACTTTCTCCTGGAAGAGAATAATTTCAAATTTAAATTATAATTAAGAAAGATTTAATTAACGGCAATGAAAGCTGATTTTTAATAGATATGCCAACCTTGGCGGACCCCTACAAACAGAGCCGTAGCTAGATATAGTTGCGCCCTGTGCTTTCCTCCCAATATGAAAAGAGGAGAAAATAATTAACCGTGCTCTTTCGGCGCCCCTTCCTAGTTAGATGCCATGTGTGGCCGTACAACCCGCAGCCCCCTCCCCACGCTATGACCCTCAATGTATTAATTTCTATGTAATCTTATACTAAGAATACCCCGAAACGTGTTTTTATCTGGACCTTCCCCCCACCCCCAAATATCTCTGATTTGGGCTAACTAACACCTAAGATCGACCCTCATGCAGTGGGGTAAAGGGTTCGACTCCCACGAGTGCCAGTCACCTACATATGTCTCCCGTGGTACCTCACTGGCAACTGCACTATCGGCCATGGTGAGTAAGAAAGAAGGACACAGCGAAAAACCTTCCTATTAGCTGTATATTTTTCTTTTAACGCAGACTAATATTTATCTGAGGGTTGAGATAGCTAATGATTATTTTTCACACCAGTCTGCCTCAAGGTCTAGGATTAAGGCTCATTTAGTTTGAACTTACACACCTTATCACTCGGGGAAAGTGACCATTGGACTGATTAAATCAGGCAAACTTTACTCTTTCCGCCCTGATAGTTCCCTGGGATTTTTAAAGGAATCCTGCTGGATCATAAAGACTAATCGCTTGACGTTATAAATCTTCACCAGCTGTTACTGACCTGAACATCAGGATGTTTGGCCAACATGTAGTAGCACATCTGTAATGTGGTGGAAGTCGTCTCAAAACCAGCAAATATAATCAACAGAGACTGCGCGAAGACTTCTTCCTCTGATAAAGATTTGGATAATTTTGAGTTCCATGAAAAGTTGCTGGAGTCTGGTTTCTCTTCACTTTCTTCATCATTTGAACCCTCACCTGTTTTTTGTTAAACAATACTCCGGACATCATTAAAGTACATACATCCACAGCAATTCATCACATTCACATGCATAAAAACTGATGAAAATATTGATGTAAGAAATAATGAATAACTAGGTTTGGGAATAGATGAAATGAATAAATGAAGGATTTGTGAATAGATGGATAAATGAATGGATAGGTGGACGGCTAAATGGATAGTTTGGGCGAATAATGAAACAAATGGCTGGATGGAAGAATTGTCAAAAGGTGTATATGAATGGATGAATAGAATACAGCCTTGATTCTCAACCTTTCTCTAAACTTTTGGCTGCTCTAAACAAAAATTATATGTCGCTGCGTACCACGCCATAGCCTTTGCTGTACCCTTTGGGGGTTACGTGTACCTCGGTTGAGAACTGCGAGTATAGACAAGTGGATGGAGTAAGATGAATTGATGTACACATGTTTGGTAGACGGATAGCCGGGTGTATAGGTGAATAGAAGAGGAGATGGTTAATTTGAATAATAGATGGAATTAGTAAATACATTGGTGGATGGGTGAATGGATAAATGTTTGGGTGAATGAGTGGATAGATGTAAGACCATATAAACGTATCACACTGTGCGACCAGATAAACGTACCACAGAGTGAGACCAGATAAATGTAAGAAACAGTGAGACCAACCTAAAACAGAGATGCGCTGTTCTATTCTCTACTAACCTGAGTTGTGGGCTTTTATCAGACTTTGCAGCAAATCATTTGGAACTTTTTGACCTTTCTTTTCTGCCTCTTGCCGACCCTGGATCGATTTTTGTAGGACGCCCCTTAAATATCGATCTGCCTCACCCCAAATATTGTCCAGGTAAGTAATTTTGAGTTTCTGTAAAAATAAAAATACACATTTTATGTTTTTGGTTTCATATTTTATAGCAAATAAAATATTATTTCAAATACAGTGGCGAGACAGTTAAGTTATTGATCAATGACCAGAGAAAATTCTATTTATTATCTAAAAATGGGTTCTAGACAATTCCCATAATCTGATAAAGAAAGTGTTTTTTCACTGTTTAGTTTTTAAATGAAATAAACAGCTCCAGAGAAAAAAAAATGAAATAAATATTTTTAGTTGATTAGTGTTTATATTCTTGTTGTTTAGTGTTTATATTATTGCTGTTTAGTGTTTATATTCTTGTTGTTTAGTGTTTATTTCCTTGTTGTTTAGTGTTTATTTCCTTGTTGTTTAGTGTTTATTTCCTTATTGTTGCCTTTGTGTGTTGTTTTTATTTTATTTGTTTCTGAAAATACATTCCAATGTTTAAAGCGAGATAATTTAAATCATAACTAAATATTGGAAAAAAACTGTTATGAACAACAAATTGGTTAACAAATTAATTTCAGAACGAAGTGAGCTTTTTAACAAATGACTCACTACATATAACATCACATTAAATAATATTGATAACAAACACAACTTAAAAATGTATAAATAAGAAGCCATGAAGAGAATTGTTTCAAACTGACCTTAACTAGAAAATGTTGCAAGAAAACAAACCGCAGTAAGAATGGAAGTATCAAACCAAAAACTCTGTTTTTAAACTTGAATAAGTTTTTACTGTAATAAGTGAATTCGTCATCATTTTCTCCAAGACATTCTGAATTAAAACCAAAAGCAGTTTTGGCAATAATTTCACTGGTGTACTGGCCAGTTAAATGTTTAATTGGCACAAGTTGATCTTTCTTGGCACATTGTTCAAGAACTTGTGTAAGCTTCATAGCTTTGATGTCGATGGTTGGAACAATATTTTTTAACTTGCCTGTACTGAAACAGAAATGTGTGAACATAAGAACATAACATATAGAACTTCCTGTATCTTATTTTATAGCAAATACAGCAGCGATGATAATCAGAACGTGCGGTGGTCAATCTTTTAACCATCTTTTGACAAATTAACAAAAAAAAGTCCTACATTTTGTAAATGTTTTGGTCGAGCTTGTAAAAAAAATAAAACTCTCGTTTGTCGGCCCTAAACAGAAATTTTCAGAGTTTGGGGGCCCTAGACAGAAGTACCTGGTGTGTTCATGATAGGATCAGATTTGATAGGGGAACCAAAATCTAACTCGGATGATTAATGTGACATATAATAATCAAACACTCTCAAAGTTGAAATCTCTGAATGGTGGAGTTTTGACGTGTCTTACCTGAATGATGGAGTTATGATGTGTCTTACCTGAATGATGGAGTTGTGTCTTACCTGAATGATGGAGTTGTGTCTTACCTGAATGGTGGAGTTATGATGTGTCTTATCTGAATGATGGAGTTATGATTTGTCTCACCTGAATGATGGAGTTATGATGTGTCTTACCTGAATGATGGAGTTATGATGTGTCTTACCTGAATGGTGGAGTTATGATGTGTCTTACCTGAATGGTGGAGTTATGATGTGTCTTACCTGAATGGTGGAGTTATGATGTGTCTTACCTGAATGATGGAGTTGTGTCTTACCTGAATGGTGGAGTTATGATGTGTCTCACCTGAATGATGGAGTTGTGTCTTACCTGAATGATGGAGTTATGATGTGTCTTACCTGAATGGTGGAGTTATGATGTATCTTACCTGAATGGTGGAGTTATGATGTGTCTTACCTGAATGGTGGAGTTATGATGTGTCTTACCTGAATGGTGGAGTTATGATGTGTCTTACCTGAATGGTGGAGTTATGATATGTCTTACCTGAATGATGGAGTTGTGTCTTACCTGAATGATGGAGTTGTGTCTCACCTGAATGATGGAGTTATGATGTGTCTTACCTGAATGATGGAGTTATGATTTGTCTCACCTGAATGATGGAGTTATGATGTGTCTTACCTGAATGATGGAGTTATGATGTGTCTTACCTGAATGGTGGAGTTATGATGTGTCTTACCTGAATGGTGGAGTTATGATGTGTCTTACCTGAATGGTGGAGTTATGATGTGTCTTACCTGAATGGTGGAGTTATGATGTGTCTTACCTGAATGGTGGAGTTATGATGTGTCTTACCTGAATGATGGAGTTGTGTCTTACCTGAATGGTGGAGTTATGATGTGTCTCACCTGAATGATGGAGTTGTGTCTTACCTGAATGATGGAGTTATGATGTGTCTTACCTGAATGGTGGAGTTATGATGTATCTTACCTGAATGGTGGAGTTATGATGTGTCTTACCTGAATGGTGGAGTTATGATGTGTCTTACCTGAATGGTGGAGTTATGATGTGTCTTACCTGAATGGTGGAGTTATGATATGTCTTACCTGAATGATGGAGTTGTGTCTTACCTGAATGATGGAGTTGTGTCTCACCTGAATGATGGAGTTATGATGTGTCTTACCTGAATGATGGAGTTATGATGTGTCTTACCTGAATGATGGAGTTATGATGTGTCTTACCTGAATGGTGGAGTTATGATGTGTCTTACCTGAATGGTGGAGTTATGATGTGTCTCACCTGAATGATGGAGTTATGATGTGTCTTACCTGAATGGTGGAGTTATGATGTGTCTTACTTGAATGGTGGAGTTATGTCTTACCTGAATGGTGGAGTTATGATATGTCTTACCTGAATGATGGAGTTGTGTCTTACCTGAATGATGGAGTTGTGTCTCACCTGAATGATGGAGTTATGATGTGTCTTACCTGAATGATGGAGTTATGATTTGTCTCACCTGAATGATGGAGTTATGATGTGTCTTACCTGAATGATGGAGTTATGATGTGTCTTACCTGAATGGTGGAGTTATGATGTGTCTTACCTGAATGGTGGAGTTATGATGTGTCTTACCTGAATCGTGGAGTTATGATGTGTCTTACCTGAATGGTGGAGTTATGATGTGTCTTACCTGAATGGTGGAGTTATGATGTGTCTTACCTGAATGATGGAGTTGTGTCTTACCTGAATGGTGGAGTTATGATGTGTCTCACCTGAATGATGGAGTTGTGTCTTACCTGAATGATGGAGTTATGATGTGTCTTACCTGAATGGTGGAGTTATGATGTATCTTACCTGAATGGTGGAGTTATGATGTGTCTTACCTGAATGGTGGAGTTATGATGTGTCTTACCTGAATGGTGGAGTTATGATGTGTCTTACCTGAATGGTGGAGTTATGATATGTCTTACCTGAATGATGGAGTTGTGTCTTACCTGAATGATGGAGTTGTGTCTCACCTGAATGATGGAGTTATGATGTGTCTTACCTGAATGATGGAGTTATGATGTGTCTTACCTGAATGATGGAGTTATGATGTGTCTTACCTGAATGGTGGAGTTATGATGTGTCTTACCTGAATGGTGGAGTTATGATGTGTCTCACCTGAATGATGGAGTTATGATGTGTCTTACCTGAATGGTGGAGTTATGATGTGTCTTACTTGAATGGTGGAGTTATGTCTTACCTGAATGGTGGAGTTATGATGTGTCTTACCTGAATGGTGGAGTTATGATGTGTCTTACCTGAATGATGGAGTTATGATGTGTCTCACTCTCTTCCAATCCTGGCCTCCAAGAAACAGGACACTTCTGGCAATAGGTGAGAATGTGGCTAGTGCCTTAGGCCTATCAATAAAGTTGTTGAAGTCTTTGACCAAAACTTCTTTCAGAAGGGAAATGTCCTTGGTGATCAACAATAGTCTGGAGCGTCTTATGCCCACAGTGTCTCCGTGTTCTTTCAGTAGGTTTTCTATACCAGCTCTGGAGTATCAACAATCACTTGTTCATGATGTAAATAAAATCTATCTATTTATCTATCTTCCTATTAGTCAATTTGACTATCTGATTGTTTATTTATCTATCACCCTAGTGACGCTACTGGTATTGATATAAGTATAGCATCATTTATAGTCTCCATGTGTGATAACATATGTATATTGTATTGATATAAGTATAGTCGCTATGTATGATAGTATACGGTATGTTGTAGTGATATAAGTATACCGCCATGTATAGTCGCCATGTATGATGATAGTATGTAGTATGTACTATGTACTAGTATGTAGAATGTACTTTGTACTAGTATGTAGTATGAACTATGTACTAGTATGTAGTATGTACTATGTACCAGTATGTAGTATGTACTTTGTACTAGTATGTAGTATGTACTTTGTACTAGTATGTAGTATGAACTATGTACTAGTATGTAGTATGTACTTTGTACTAGTATGTAGTATGTACTTTGTACTAGTATGTAGTATGAACTATGTACTAGTATGTAGTATGTACTATGTACTAGTATGTACTATGTACTGTGTACTAGTATGTAGTATGTACTTTGTACTAGTATGTACTATGTACTAGTATGTACTATGTACTGTGTACTAGTATGTAGTATGTACTTTGTACTAGTATGTAGTATGAACTATGTACTAGTATGTAGTATGTACTTTGTACTAGTATGTAGTATGTACTTTGTACTAGTATGTAGTATGAACTATGTACTAGTATGTAGTATGTACTATGTACTAGTATGTACTATGTACTGTGTACTAGTATGTAGTATGTACTTTGTACTAGTATGTACTATGTACTAGTATGTACTATGTACTGTGTACTAGTATGTAGTATGTACTTTGTACTAGTATGTACTATGGACTAGTATGTAGTATGTACTGTGTACTAGTATGTAGTATGTACTATGTACTAGTATGTAGTATGTACTATGTACTAGTATGTAGTATGTACTGTGTACTAGTATGTAGTATGTACTATGTACTAGTATGTAGTATGTACTATGTACTAGTATGTAGTATGAACTATGTAATATGTAGTATGTACTGTGTACTAGTATGTAGTATGTACTATGTACCTTAAGTTAAAGTAAAACTTGTCCACGTGTTTCACTCCATATTTGTGCCATCTTTCAAACCCGATGATACGGCTGTAGGTCAAGCAGAAGACAGCAGTGGCCACACCTATGACCAGGTAGACCCACTGACCAGTACAGAACGAGGTGATAGCAGTGACGTCCACATCCATTGTGAGGATGTCAGATCTAGAAATGTGAACTTAAAAGTTTTTGGTATCTATTTAACAGATGAAATGATTTTTTTTCTGGTAGATACAGATAAAGAATACAATACTTGATTTAACCTATGCCATTTGACCAGGTCATTACAACATGTCATTACAACATTTCATTATAAAATGTCATTACAACATGTCATTACAACATGTCATTATAAAATGTCATTACAACTTGTCATTAAAAATGTCATTGCAACATGTCATTACAAACATGTCATTACATGTCACTATAAAATGTCATTACAACATGTCATTACAACCTGTCATTAAAATGTCATTACAACATGTCATTATAAGATGTCATTACAACATTTCATTATAAAATGACATTACAACATGTCATTACAATCATGCCATTATAAAATGGCATTACAACATGTCATTACAATCATGTCATTATAAAATGGCATTACAACATGTCATTACAATCATGTCATTATAAAATGGCATTACAACATGTCATTACAATCATGTCATTATAAAATGGCATTACAACATGTCATTACAATCATGTCATTATAAAATGGCATTACAACATGTCATTATAAACTGTCATTACAACATGTCATTATAAAATGTCATTACAACATGTCATTTACAACGCTCACAGCATGTCATTGCCATTCTAAGACACAGGCAAATTTCACAGCCATCTAGTACTCACAAACCTCATATCCCCCCAACACTCTCTCACCTTCCAAAACACTCAAATGACGTGACTGGCGATATTGTTATAACTATCTGGTATTTTTGTAGATGATTTCGTTAATCAAACAATGTTTCTAACTAAATCATCCCACAGTTACAGAAAAACATGGATCTCATAACAAAATGTACCATGATTGTATCATTAATGTATGAAGTTGTATTTCACTGTTTCAGAAAAAAAACGAAAACAAGCTGCAACATTAACACAGGGGTAGGCAAACTTTTAAAGTCTCGGGCCACATTGGGTTAGTAAATTTGACAGGAGGGCCGCATTAAGAGCAGATGTATGGAGTGTCAACATGAACTAATTAATGTATTTTATAAAGTAAACGTCATTAAACAACAGTGCCGTGATTCAGTCTAAACGAGTAGCGGGTCGCGGGGAGGATTAAACAACCCGGGGTGCTGGATTTGACCAACGGGCCGTAATCTGCCCAGGGCTTTATAAGAAGCCAGTTACCATATAGTTAAATTGATAGCTAGTCAGATTTAAAATAATACAACAGATTACGTAACAAATGCATATTAGCGAAGTCTTGATGTTGGAAGTTTTACTTAAGGAAGTTAAAAAAAAATGAACGAATACATTGTAATATATAAAAGTATAAACAGAACTATATACAGAAGTGTAAACCTTTAATTCATAAAAATGAGATTTTTACATTTTCTAATATTGGTTCTTTGCTTCAAGAAGAAATTGATCAGGAGACGAGTATTGATCTTTGTACCTCTGTATGTCGACTGTCTGGAAATATGATACTGGCTAGAATATCTAAACTTCACCACAGACATGAGAATGTTTGCATTCAATCCAACCAATCCCGAGATTGAAAACAGTCAGTGGAAAGCTAAACTTTGCATATATGACTGAATTTATACAAGCGCATGAATAAAACATTTCAGAATACCAAATGAACATTTGTGTATGTAAACCTAGCGCCATCTCGCGGCAAACTGATTGCGGAGCACTGGGCAGCACAAGCGCTTGCAAGGATACTGACCTAAACATTTCTGTCTCTGCCAGTTTGGAATTTATTCTATAAGCCACTACAGATCAACTTCGTGGTCACTAAGTGACCGTTGGAAGTGGCAGTGGCGTAGCTAGAGTAAACGTCACCCGGGGCGGTCCGTTCGAATGTCACCCCAGTGACCCCACACGACCCTATGCTGAATGGTTAGGTGTGGCTAAACTTTCATATATACTCTACCTCTAGGCTCTACTTTACTCAACTGACCGGTACGTTACTGCTTAAATGTATGATCCAAGACAAAATCCAATATCACAAAACAAATAGTTCAAATCCAAACATTTTTTAAAACGCAACATTTCACTTTCAGAACATCTAAATACAAACTGCAGAACTCGGAATGCACAGCCCAAAAGAATGTCTGAATGTCCTTCGACATTATAGTCCTAGCAGGAATGTCTTCTTGTTTTCATTGTGGCAAACAGGTCAATGACATCGTCAAAATCTATTTTGTCTTGTAAGCGCGCGTTCAATGGACAGAACAGCCATATCCGACAATCTCGACTGGCTTATGGTTGACCGGAGGTAATTTTTTATAAGTTTCATTTTCGAGAAACTTCTTTCACACAATGCCACATAAACACATATTGCCAGAAAGAATCTTAGAGTCAGCGTAAGATATGGCATTGATTCAACAAATTCCCACTTGATGACAAACCGTAGGAATTGCAGTACAGTCCAGTGCTTGGCTTCCTCCAAGTTTATTTCGGTTGCTTGTAGGTGTCGCCTTAAACGTGGAATTTCTAGACAAAGGTCTTTTTCAGACAGCTCATCATACATGGCTGTGAGCTTGGTAACAGAAGACTGTATTTCTTCGTCGTTGGCACAAATAATATGGTCTGGCTGAACGGAAGAAAAAGTCAGCAAAATGTCATTCACTGCCTTTCCTCTCGTATCTAACTCCATATGAAAACGGTCCAGACACTCTAACATTGCTCTCTTGGTCTCCTGCTGCAATGACAATCAAGCATCTCTTGCTTCCTCTCCTGGTAATCTTGTCTTTCTTATGATTCTCTTCTCTGTAAGGATATCAAGTTCTACAATTTCACAAATGCCTGCTGGACGGCATTGTCAACAACCTTCGTACGCTGCACTTCCAAAAAGACCTTGAGAGTTTGGTTGCAACCATGTCCACAGTAATACCTGGTGTTTGCATGTACTTCTGTGCTGAGTCAACTTCTTGTAAAACGTCACCCCAGAAAAACAAGAACGAAATAAAAGAAAAGTCGCATATAGCTGGCAACAGATTGTGCACAGCTCCTCTTGTCTCGACGCTTTCTTCGACATCACACAGAGCTTCAATGGCTTCCACAAACTTGTTAAACTTCTATATCACTGGCTTCACTGCATCAGCATGTACAGCGCCTCAAGACTTCCAAAAAACGTTACACACGACGGATTATTAGCAAACGAATGTTTGCCACAAAGGTTCAAAGAATGATTGGAATAAGGTACAAAAATTGCCTTCGGATTAATGTCTTTGATTTTTTGTTGCACACCACCGTGGACTTCAGCGATGCTTGCTGCATTATCATACCCCAGAAAGTAGATGCTCACTTATTATTAACGCGGTTTCTTTTTAATTTTTCCCCCTTTCCCAACCCAGTTACATTTTAGATGACGTACCCCCTCTGTTACACAAGTTCCATCGTTTCTAAACCATGGCACCTGTCAATCAAGATTCCTAGCAGATGTTCACTAATTGTATCATTCAAAAAATCACCCCGTAAAAGCTACAAGAGTTAATTAAACTAAATTACTATAGTGATTTTTTCTTACTTTTATTTCAGAAATTAAATGAAAAAGCGTGAGAAAAAGCAGATATGGGTAATTAAACATGAAGATTTAAAACAAAAAAGACAAAAAAATCAATCTCGCTACATCTAGAATATTTTAATTAAACATACTTACTTGTTTTTTTTACAACATTCGAATACACCCAATGTATTAAAAGAATCAATAAATGTACAATAATAAAGTAAAACGTTTTATCGCTTTGATGAGCGCTCTAACAATTAAAACAAAACTACAAAAAAAGTATATACACCATATGGGTCTAGGACTTATGATTGCTGAGATCTAGGGTGATGACAGACAGACAAAATGGGGACAATAGCGCATTTTTTCTCGAAAATGCGCTAAAAATCTTTTCAGTTGCAGAGGCACCAGCAATTAAAAAGCGTTAACTCCCATTGTGTTATCGCTAAAATAACACGACGACTCGCGGGATAAGGAAAGGTACAGGGGGGGGGGGCAGGAAGGGGGTGTTGGATGACAGGTGACGAGACTAAACAAACATTCTGACGTAAGCTAAACGTGCTTGTCTACTGCTGTGCTGCCAAACTATCATAATTTATTGACAGTTCTAAATTATTTTGATCAATCTAAAATGCTACTTAGACAATAGATCAATAATTTTATTTTTTGTTCAGTCAGAAATATAATAAAATTATGTTCTTAATTGTTATATAATTCTGGATATTTAAAATATGTAAGTAAATAATTCTTTGCTGAGAAAGTTGGCAGTTAAAAAAAGTTACCGCCAAGTTACCGGTCTCACCATCGACATCAGTATAACACATATTCATGTGTGGTTTTTTCCCCTTGGTTCAGCCAATGAATGGCAAACGTATTTATACAAGTGAAATCCCGAATTCAGATCGGCAACATTTTTCGCTTATAGGTCTAATTATCATTTGAAAAAAAACATTGTTCTTATTAGTATATAAATATATTCAATATAAATATGGTCACGCAACTTAAATTGCTATAAATGCCACTTTTTTATTTGTTGGAGGTGACATAGTGTCACCCTTCATAGGCTGTCACCCGGGGCGGTCCGCCCCCCCGCCCCCCCTTAGCTACGCCACTGGGAAGTGGACAGTGTTTCTAATGTTTATTCCCTGCTGTCGAAATCGCCAATGTAGCACTCAGTGAAGCACTGTATTGATATATACAGTAGACACAAGAACTGGATTCAAACGTGGGTTTCAGCGAGTCAATATTTTCATCATAAAACAAAAGATAAAGTTACTACACAGATACATTGAACATTACTGTCACCGACTTTGAATTTATGTTTAGTCAATCTTGTGCTGATCCATAAACTAACACGATATACTGTAAACAGTGTGTTGCCACTTGAATAACACAACGCAGTACCTCCCTATCACAACTTTTGGTATGAACAAAGATTCTTCAGATAAATATAGTTACGTACTTACAAGTTATAAATTTGTACACTTCAGTCTCCCATTAGTTCAACGCTTTTATTGTCAGCACAACAATAACACAGCAGGTCATGTGATCTGTGTTTTACAGTGCTCTGCGTTTTACCGTGCTCTGCATCAACACGGAGTGTAGCATGTAGGTCAAGAAGTGTAACAACTGCTCCTTGTACTTATCAGTTGTTGTTTTTGTTAGCCATGCTATGCAGAGGCGTTCTTATAGATATAGCCTACTTAGGGGCCCCCGGACGGAAACTTCTTTGTTTATTCTGCAAGTATTTAAAAGTACACATTCCATGAAATGAAGGGCTGTGATATTTTTGTTCTGAAGAAACATTCTGTTGTGAATTATCTGTCTCTGTCAGTGTCAATATAAACAGGCAACACATTGACTCAGTTTAGATTGACACAGATAGAAAATCATAGTCTAATAATGTTCTGACACAGAGCTTGGTTTACATTTTTGTTTCTTGGGTCAATTATTTCGTTTTAACCTCAGATTATCAATACACCTCTCCCTCTGACCTGCTATCAGAATTCACTAGAAATATATTTAGGTTTTGGTTTTAAATGATTAAAGTCAAAATTTTAAAAAAAAAAAGTTTTGCAAACAATTTTAAATAACTCATAATTAAAAAAAAAATCCACCTTAAGCCCGTTATTATTAGCTGACGTCAGAAAGATACTTTATGAATAAATATTAAAACAACTATTTACCGCTATTCTTGCATCTTGTACAGTTTGAAGCTTTTGTTTATTCAGTTACCTGTAATCTAGCTAACTGATTAAGCAAATATGTAAATAATTATGAGCTAACACTTTTTCTTCAACACACAATATAATAGCCTGTCCCACTGGCGGCGGAGCAGGAAGGGGCCGGGCCCCCCCCCCTAAAATTTTTAAGGGGTGGCGGCGCCCCCCCCCTTGAATTTTAACTTTGTTTAACTTTGTAATTCATTTTAGTTTATATGTATCATTTTCATAATTCATTTGATTTATTTCTTAAATTTAATATTTGAAAGAAATTATAATTAATTTATATTTCACAGTAATCACATTATTGAGAGTTGTTTTGGCATATTTTAAAACTAGTTGCAAGTACCCGGCTTTGCCCGGGTTTAAAATAATGTTTTCTGTTTATTTAAGAAGCGTAATTTGACGTTTAATTAAGATTTAAAATAAGACGCGTAAAAAAGGGTTTATTTGCATTCAATAAAAGGGTACATTTATCTTAAAGCAATGTGATACACAACATTTTTGGCAGTTCCTCTCTCTCTCCCTCTCTCTCTCTCTTTCCCCCTCCCTCCCTCTTTCCCTCCCTCCCTCCCCCTCTTTCTCTCTCCCTCTTTTCCTCCCTCCCTCTCTCCCTCCATCCCTCCCTCCCCCCCTCTCTCTCCCTCCCTCACTCTTTCCCTCCCTCCCTCCCTCCCTTCCTCTCTCTCTCTCTTAGGCATGACTGTAGCAAAAGATGACAATTCCTATGGATGAAGAAATGGGATGTAATAATGTAGTAAGTAATGTGATATTTGGTTCCCCGCACCGATCATATTTATAGTAAGTTAGCTATGTGGAGAGTAGCTCGTAAAACCTTAAATCGGGGTAAAAGTTTGCCAATGTTCACTTTTTTGATATACAAAATAATTAATTACAATTAAAGTACTCAATGAGATGGAACGAAACCTGTTTAAGAACCTTCCCCATGTAATTATGTGTACGTGTACCAAATTTCACGTTATTTGGTTGTCTGGATCTTGAGTTTTAAGGGAACAGACAGACAGACAGCAAATGCGTCTTATAAGTATAGAGAAGTATTGCCATCTACCGAATGACGGCAAATGTAATTTTTAAAGAAAATACAATTATTTATTATGTTTTCATAAATTACTTTTTGTTTATTGAGTTTCCCGTTTCCGGTTTCAGTTTCATGTTCATCATCATTCATGATAATTATCAGTAATTTTCTGATCTAATTTCACTATTAGATTTGTAAACAAACTGACATTACGAATCAGTTGACGACAGATGTGCTCAATGTTCATTTTTATTTTTTTAATATATTATTTTTTAATATCGATTAAATACTTGCTTCAGAATTACTATATTCTATTATTGAATTAAGGGGGTAAAATTTGTCTTTCGGTCATATTTTGTCTTGCCCCTCCTTAAATTTTCAAGGGGGGGGGGGCCCCCCCCCCCCCCTTGAATTTTGTCTTGACCCCCCTTAAAATATTTCTTTCCGCCGCCGGTGGCCTGTCCACTACTAGATTATTGTTGCCCTGACTGAAGACAGATATATGTAGTATATTTAAACGATGCCATCAGATACTGTGTGTACTGCGGATACTGTGGGTTCTGTGGATACTGTGGGTACTGTGGATACTGTAAGTACTACGGATACTGTGGGTACTGTGGATACTGTGGGTACTGTGGATACTGTAAGTACTACGGATACTGTGTGTACTGCGGATACTGTGGGTACTGTGGATACTGTGGGTACTACGGATACTGTAAGTACTACGGATACTGTGGGTACTGTGGATACTGTGGGTACTGTGGATACAGTAAGTACTACGGATACTGTGGATACTGCGGATACTGTGGATACTGTGGATACTGTAATTACTACGGATACTGTAAGTACTACGGATACTGTGGGTACTGTGGATACTGTGGGTACTGTGGATACTGTAAGTACTGCGGATACTGTGGGTACTGCGGATACTGTGGGTACTGTGGATACTGTAAGTACTACGGATATTGTGTGTACTGCGGATACTGTGGATATTGTGGATACTGTAAGTACTACGGATACTGTGGGTACTGTGGATACTGTGGATATTGTGGATACTGTAAGTACTACGGATACTGTGGGTACTGTGGATACTGTGGGTACTGTGAATACTGTAAGTACTGCGGATACTGTGTGTACTGCGGATACTGTGGATACTGTGGGTACTGTGGATACTGTAAGTACTAGGGATACTGTAAGTACTACGGATACTGTGGGTACTGTGGATACTGTGGGTACTGTAAGTACTACGGATACTGTGGATACTGCGGATACTGTGGGTACTGTGGATACTGCGGGTACTGTGGATACAGTAAGTACTACGGATACTGTGGATACTACGGATACTGTGGGTACTGTGGATACTCAAGTTATAAACACCTTTGATTTTTTTAAAAAAAGTCTAAAACTAAATATTAGCAACAAAATGATACAGCAATTCAATAAATTAGACAGAATTCATTAAAAGAAAAAATAAAATTGCCAACAAACATAATTTACGTGTAAACTGCAAATTGAACAAAATATGTTCAGATCTTATAATAGTTACATTTGCTGTAAAACTCAGGGGTGTGGTGTGGTGTCTATTGTAGCTGTCAGTCGTCTGTCTATTGTAGCGGTCAGTCGTCTGTCTATTGTAGCTGTCAATTCTTCTGTCTATTGTAGCTATCAAGTCGTCTGTCTATTGTAGCTGTCAAGTCTTCTGTCTATTGTAGCTGTCAGTAATCTGTCTATTGTAGCTGTCAGTAGTCTGTCTCTTGTAGCTGTCAGTCGTCTGTCTATTGTAGCTGTCAAGTCGTCTGTCTATTGTAGCTGTCAGTCGTCTGTCTATTGCAGCTGTCAGTCGTCTGTCTATTGAAAAGTTTAGTTGGCAACCTATGTTTACATATTATCAAATACATAACAAACACGTGTGCTTGTCATGATGTGTCCATGTCATGATGTGTACATGTCATAATGTGTTATTTATAGTCAATGTAAATAATGAATGTAAAAATTCAATGTAAATAGTAAATGTAAATAGTCATTGTAAATAGTCATTGAAAATAATAATTGTAAATAGTCAATGTAAATAGTCAACGTAAATAGTCAACGTAAATAGTCAACGTAAATAGTAATTGAAAATAGTCAATGTAAATAGTCAACGTAAATAGTCATTGTAAATAGTCATTGTAAACAGTAATTGAAAATAGTCAACGTAAATAGTCAACATAAATAGCCATTGTAAATAGTAATTGAAAATAGTCAATGTAAATAGTCAACGTAAATAGTCATTGTAAATAGAAATTGAAAATAGTGAATGTAAATAGTCAACGTAAATAGTCATTGTAAATAGTCATTGTAAATAGTAATTGAAAATAGTGAATGTAAATAGTCAACGTAAATAGTCAACGTAAATAGTCATTGTATATAGTAATTGAAAATAGTCAATGTAAATAGTCAACGTAAATAGTCATTGTAAATAGTCATTGAAAATAGTCAATGTAAATAGTCAACGTAAATAGTCATTGTAAATAGTAATTGAAAATAGTCAACGTAAATAGTCATTGTAAATGGTCATTGTAAACAGTAATTGAAAATAGTCAACGTAAATAGTCAACGTAAATAGTCAACGTAAATAGTCATTGTATATAGTAATTGAAAATAGTCAATGTAAATAGTCAACGTAAATAGTCATTGTAAATAGTCATTGAAAATAGTCAATGTAAATAGTCAACGTAAATAGTCATTGTAAATAGTAATTGAAAATAGTCAATGTAAATAGTCAACGTAAATAGTCATTGTAAATAGTCATTTAAATTATTACCTTGTCTTCTACGAACTTTTTTTAAACTTCATTTTCATCGTTATTTTGTCGAGATTGGACAAATAAAAAAAGTCGAACATAAAAATGATCTCCATATTTTCCTTTTATTTGTCTGCAAATTACGTTTGTGAAACACAAATCAGCGATTTTCATTTTTTAATAATCCAATAAAAAATACAAGTATGAGAGACAGGCATTAACAAACATTTTGAGTAGAGCAAATATTGACGAAGACACAAAGTATACATGTCAATGGAGACACAAACACATAAATAGTAATACAGTGTCCTGCTATACAGTTTCACAATTTACACAATGAAATGAACTTTTCCATTGAGCTTTATTTCATTGTTCTCTGCCTAGGTTTTACACAAAGTCTGATTGGTACATCAGGAACCAGGAATCCTACAATAGTTATTTTGGGTTCTTCCCCTTTCTTCGGTTCAGTTTGATCGTTTAGTTCAAATTGAACTTTACGTAGACTCATGGCCAGAGCCATCTTAAGTTCGAGGTAGGCCATTTTCATTCCAATGCATTGTCTAGGACCGTATCCAAACGGCATGAAGGCCATGGGGTCACGTTGAGAAGAGTTCTCCTGGTTGAATCTATCAGGGTCGAATTTGCCAGGGTCGGGAAAGTGTTTAGGGTCTTTAAGTATTGAAAAAATGGGGATGAACACTGCGGCCCCTTTAGGTATTGTGATGTTTCCGTAAGTCTTGGTTTCAGCCGCCACCCTTGTTGCGATGCTGACCGGTGGATAGATTCTCATTGTTTCATTGATGACCTGCTCTGTATAGGTCAGTTGAGATAATTCTTCATATGTCGGACAATCGGACTGAACGACTCGTTCTATTTCTTCATCAGCTTGTTCTAAATCATGAAGATAATATTGTTTTTAAAATATCTATAAAGAAACAAAAATACATGCTATGTTTATTTGTACTCAAGTCTTTGCGTCTTCACTTATTAAGTCTTAAAATATTTATTGGTGAATGTATTCTGTTTTATAAGTCCAATATAATCTATAAAACTTGGATTCCTGTATATTCACCAATAAAATGATGAAATAAAGTGTTCACATTTTAAACCATATCTATTCTTTGTTAAAATATTGGTTGGTAGTCAGTATCAACTTACATCTTTGTCTTTGTATTTGACCAGTATTTGTACACACATGTAATTGTCCACTCACTTGGCCAATATGTAACTACTCACCTGTAATTGTCAATTCACCTGGCCTGTATACCATTACACAACTGCATATGTTCACTCACCTGTACGTCAGGATGTCTGGCCAGCAGGTAATAACACATCTGTAATGCAGTGGCTGTTGTTTCAAATCCGGCAAACAGAATGAGTAGAGACTGACCAATGAGTTCCTCTTCGGACATTTTTTTGTCAACTACATTGTATTCAACTGATTGTTCAGTATTCAGTAAACTAGATGTGTCTTCAACATCACAGTGGACTTAAAACATATAAGATTAAAAAGACTATATTAACTTAAAAGAATAAAATATGTTAGGTAGATTAAACGGGCCAGATAGAAAAAAAACAGATCTAAACTGCATGATCCACAGAATTGATTGGAAATAAAGCAGACAGACAGATAGACAGGGTGCTAACCAAAGACTATAACTGAAGGAAGCGAGGCACCTGTTTGTTCCTAGTCATGGCACCAAGTGATAGAAGTTTGTACTGATGTGCTAGTTATATTACAGACATACTTACCCTCAGCATCGGTTTGCTCACCAGCCAATAAAATTCTGGAGCAGGTCAGCAGGTAACTGTTTACCTTCTCTCTCCGCCTCATACCTTTCCTTCATTGATGTCTTCAGCAGATTGGTCAAGTACCGGTCAGCGTCCACGGACACACTGTCAAACATCTTGATTCTCAGAACCTGCACAATTTTCATTTGTGGGATACATTAACCTGTTACTTCAGATATGGGTAAACTAGGGCTCGCGGGTCAAGTATGGTCCGTTAAAACTCTTAGATCCAGCCCGTGCGGTCAATTTGAAGTAAATTAAATTTATATTAGTACATATAAAAACGAATAAATTTCGCCTGGTGTAAATTTATCAGCTTATAGTGGATCGCGAGTCAAACTGTTTACTCACCTCTCAACGTTATAGTGTGATCCATCAAATATTTGAGTTTTGAATTAAAAAGAAAATACCGTAATTCTTTCACAATTCAAATCGAGAGTATATAGCCTCAGGATTATCGAGAGTTTACAGAAAAAAAAATATTATAGAAATCATTGTCATTCTTTAAAAATAAATATTGAAATATTAAATAAGATTATTCAATGTTTGAAACTTGTCTGATACCTTGACGAGAAATCTGGCAAGCCAAGGAAACCGTTGAAAGAAAGGCAACAAAAATGTAAAACTCCTGTTCCCAAACTTGACTAATTTCTTACTGTAGAACGTGAATTCATTGTCTTCACCACCGAGGCAATCTGAATTTAGTCCAAACGCCGTCCTGGCAATAATTTCACAAGTATATTGGCCAGAGACGTGTTTGACAGATATAAACTGATCTTTCCTGGCAACATCGTCCAAGACGGTTGCCAATTTCTTGGATCTGTCCTCCAGAGTGTTGAAGATATTTTTTAGCTTGCTGCTACTGCAATAAAATTAAATTTAATTATGACTTAAAATATTTCAACACAACAATTTCTCTAGATATGACAAAGCAATATGACTGCTGTTTATATTACTTAGAGTAGAGGCCAGAGAAGATCAGTCTGAGCGAAATCAGTTTTTAATGAGCCGAAAATGTTGCAATGACATGGATATAAGAGAAAATAACTGTTGATAAACTGGTACCCGATGGATTCCGCCCATTGGTAAGCCTTGATTTGCTTCCAAAAAAAATGTAGAAAATAAGATAAAAATGATAGAATAACAGCAATAAAGGTCAAAATTGAGATTGACTGATTTAACTAATAGTATATGAAGTCATGTAATACTACTAGTATATGAAGTCATGTAATGCTGTTAGTATATGAAGTCATGTAATACTACTAGTATATGAAGTCATGTAATGCTATTAGTATATGAAGTCATGTAATGCTATTAGTATATGAAGTCATGTAATGCTATTAGTATATGAAGTCATGTAATGCTATTAGTATATGAAGTCATGTAATGCTATTAGTATATGAAGTCATGTAATACTACTAGTATATGAAGTCATGTAATGCTACAAGTATATGAAGTCATGTAATACTACTAGTATATGAAGTCATGTAATGCTATTAGTATATGAAGTCATGTAATGCTATTAGTATATGAAGTCATGTAATGCTATTAGTATATGAAGTCATGTAATGCTATTAGTACATGAAGTAATGTAATACTAATAGTATATGAAGTGATGTAATAAAATATTTTACCTAAAAGACGGGGTGATGATATGTCGTATCCTCCTCCAGTCTTTGCCCTTGAGAAAGAAGACGCCTTTACCTATGACCGAACGTGTGACGGCATCGAACGGCCGGTCAGTAAAATTGTTAAAGTCTTTGACCATGACCTCTTTGAGAATGGTCAAGTCCCTGGTCACCAGCCACATCTTGGGCCGTTTGATGCCCACTGTGTCCCCGTGCTCTTCTATCAACTTTTCAAATCCATCTCTGTGTTCAAAAATAATTTTTAATACGGTAGCAGTTTCTGGCTACTTTGTAGCATCATAAAGTACATAAAATGTCTAAACATTAGTCTAGTTAATATGCGCGTAGATTATGTAGCAAGTGAATACGTACAATATTTCTATAAAAACGTCTACAAATGAATAATATTGTCTAGTACAAGTTTATATTCATAAAAACAGAATAAAATTCTTCAGTGCCCGAGGGGTGGTGGCTCACCAGAACTTAAACGCAAATAATTCAATGAATGCAGAAGTGAAATAATACTTCACAAGTTTGTGTATAAGTAATGGTTAGCTGTTTTAATCTAGACATCGACAGTAAACAAATGATCAACTCTAAACGGCCATTTTAAACCAATCATGGGGACAGTTTTTATGGTGCTCTTCTTTCATCCCCAATGAGATTTCATCTCATCCTTACAGCGACTTCACAAACGGCCATTTTTACACAGGCACCATAACAGGGTATAATACAAAGCTCAATCTTTAAGAAAATGGAGTGATTGTTAAATTTCTTATAGCATAATACTAAGCTTTATGGTAAGATCAGTGAATAAAACGAGTGCCTAATATGGTGCTTAATGCAGTTTAGTCATTATTGTGTTGACTAGATAGCAAATTGAAGATAAAATCAGTAAAAGGACACAAGTAAAATAGTTAAATGGTACTACTATTTATATGGAGAAAGACATATTCAGACTAAACTTACTTGAGCTGGACTAGCGGCATCACAACTTGTTTGACCCCATACTTGGTCCAGTTCTCTGTGTCTGTCAGACGAAGAAATTTCCAGTATAGCAGGATGCTGACAATGGCCAGGACCAAATAGACAGACACACTGGACATGTCAACAGAGACACCGAACATTTTCTCTGTATTTTTATCTACCGAAACAAACAGCTTTACATCAATGCACAAGATAAGTCTGGAACTGCAGGCAAAACTTATGGCACTATTACGCAAGATATTTAGTTGTTGCTTTTATTAAAAGAAAAAGTATTTGTTATCAAACATATCTGACCAGTGTACTGAAGAAACTCGTCTGTTTTATCTCTCAGTCTTACAGAGATGTTCTGGTCCGAACCCGCATACGATGTATAGGTGCATTAGTTATGTGGGTGAATGTATTAACATATCCTCGAAACAAACAATACAAAAACAGTAATACCTAATAGTTTATACATTCGTTCCAAATAGAGCACTTGATGTCTAGATAAATTTCATATGTTAAAATATATCATTAGTTAATACAGTGGGTTTCAATAAATACATACTATGTAACTATTAAACTAAGAGCGAACTTTGAAAGAAATTCATGTTACATTTAGTACTATTAGTCTACACAAGGAACATGTGTGTGGTTTAAAAATTAAATTTAAAATGCATTTTAACATTGTAATATAAATAAGTTATCACTTATTTGTAGCTGAATTTTGTGACAGAAGGTCAAATCACGAATACAGAATACTAAAACAATAATGTTTAATACATTATAACTATCAATTAATAAACAACGATCACTTACCTATATATTAAATTACATATATAACGAACACGACTTGACTCTTGCATAAACAAGCTTGAACAAATAGTCAAGGAGTTCTATCGACGAGATTTTCTATACATAACCAGGTCATTAGTAGAGAAATATGTTTTGTTCAGTTACACAGTGCTATGTACAATATAGCACGGCAGACCCATAGCCTGGACTAGGTCACTTCACCGAAGCAAGCAGTACACAGGTGGTGATATCTGACATGGTGATATCTGACATGGTGATATCTTCAAGGTCGAAAAATGTAAGAATATAATGCGCACACAAACAATTGTTTTTGTTTATATCAATTCGAGCAGCGTCATCAGCAACCTGGCCTGACACTGGTCTCACTTCCCTCACCAAATGTTGGTTTGTGTGTGTGTGTGTGTATGTATGTGTGTGTGTGTGTATGTATGTGTGTGTGTGTGTGTGTGTTTACACAGGCCATTGATACTGTTCACGGGTCAGGTATTACTTAGCTATATGAAAATGTAATGAATCTAACACATTATTTTTTAAATATTGTCTAAGTTCGTCCGAATATGTGCAGTTGATTCAAGTATGTACCCAAACAGACGTAAGGAAGCAGAGGCGTAGCGAGGGGTGGGCAAGGGGGGCATCATGCCCCGGGCGCTACCCACAAAGGGGCGCCAAATGGTATATTTTACATTTAATAATATATGATTTTCGAATGGTGGTGGGGGGCCCTAAAAAGGTATTGTGCTCGGGGCGGGAGTTAAGCTCGCTACGCCACTACGCCAATACGCCACTGTAAGAAAGTCTTCAAACTTGTTCAATTATTGGCTGTTATTTAATATTTTTTATAAATCAATCTCATTAAAGAAAAACATCAGCAATAATCCAGTTAAGTAAAACAGTTCTTTATGAGAGACATTACAACAGACTTGACTCTTGAAATCGAACAAATCTACCAATCAACCAATCTGTACTTAGTTTTTTATGATTGTCGATTGATAAACTTACTAAGAATGCACTGGATAAACAAAACAAGACCTACCCTAGCCAAGTCTAACCTAGTCCGACATAGTCCGACCTAGTCCAACCTGGTTCGACCTGATCCGACCTGGGTTGGTAGAAAATGCAAAACGAAATGCGCCACATTTTAAAATTGCAGCGTCATTTCCGCCTCTCATTAATAATAAAGAAAATTATTTCAAAAAATTACCATCTGCATTAATCGACGTCTCAATGAAGCGTGGGACATTCTAATTAGATATGAAATTATATTTTGACCTATATAGTTACTTAGATTTTAGAAGAACGAAAGCAAAGAGAACTGACTAATTCCGCAATAAACAATTACCTTCGGTAGATGGAGGATTTTCGGTTTTCTCCCTTGGTTTGCCCAGTTTTAGTTAACGACATCTTATATATCTATGGTTAACGATATCAATTTTTCTATTTATCCCAGCTCTAGGGTAGATGTGTTCTAGCTGCATGCAACTACATGATGTGTGCTGTAGTTCAACTGGAGCAAGACATGTCAAATAACTACATACATCTGGTTTGTTTTTCTTTCCATGGTTGACTAATTCAAGTAATTCAAGTATATTTAAATTGCTGAAGTTGTAATTCCATCTACCAGCTCAAATGTATCAACACACTTTACCGATACGCTAGTCATTCAACTAAGTCACTGTCACCTAGACACACATAGTGTATCTAAAGTCCCCAATCGTAATAAACTCTGAGACTCTACCTAACAATGAAGATTTATGGAGACAACAGTCACAAACTTCTCCGACTATTTTAGAAGAAAGATAAGGTTTTATTCAATTAATAATTTCAAATGTATTACACAGCTCAACAAAAAAAAAAAATTTTCGAATTGTCAAGAATATTTGAATGAATTTATAGCTAGCTATTCATGGGTGCTGATTTCAAAACTGCCACTGCTTTTGCTGAATAGGCTCTAGTTTCTGAGATATTGGACAATTTTGAAAATATGATTGTACCCTTTGTGTAAAACAAATGCAATACGTTTGGTGTCTGTTGTTTTATTTAACTATACCAAGTTATAACTTGGTTTATTTTTTTCTCTTTTATAGCTGCTTTCAAAAGACATCATGAGTTCATCATGAAGATGCTGCAAAAATAATCCGAATGTATTCTGTTACATCTGTGGAGAATACATGATTGAAAAGCAAAGAAGAAATATAACTGTGTAGCAGGCATATTTCCATCAGACTCCGACGAGGGGCAAGATCTCGAGTTTTTGGCAGGTGAAAACAGTGGAAGCGATTATGAAGGAAGTTCTTCAACACCTCAACCATTCAGCCAAGAAGAACTCAATAAACTAATACGAGAACTAAATCTGTCCAAGCAAGCATCTGAGCTTTTAGTGTCCAAGCTCAATGAAAGAAATTTTCTCAAACCAGAAGTTAAAATAACATTTTATCGGAAAAGAGAAGATTTTCTTCTTCAATATTTAAGTTTACTGTAATGACATCCCTGGACTTCCGCTCCAAATGGGACTACAAGACTACCATTAACAACACTTTTTTGACGGTCCTCAGTTTCTGAAACTCATCAACGATCGACATTATACTAATTTCATGGATCACCTTGAAGCTTCTTCATGGAACAGTTTTGTTTCAGTTGTCATGAACTTCTTAGGTAATAACAGAGCATAGAATTACGAAGAACTGGTGCAAGATATGCTCGCTAACTTCAGAAACATTGGAGCAAATATGAGCATCAAGGTACATTACCTGCACAGTCATTTAGACAAATTTCCAGGTAACCTTGGGGACTTCAGTGAGGAACAAGGCGAGAGGTTCCATCAGGATATGATTGTGATGGAGGAGAGATATCAAGGAAGATGGGACATACATATGATGGCTGACTACTGTTGGAGCCTCCAGCGCAATTGCACCAACGACACATACAAAAGGAAGTCGAGCAAATAGCGATTTGCTAATGCATTACTTTAGACAATTAACATATTAATTAATTAATTAATTAGACATAATTAGTTTTTCAAATGAAAATGTTTTCTTCTATAACACTATTACATATATTTTTGAACAAATTTCTGCATGACTATTAACAGTTTCACTACTTTTTGTTAGTATACTATTATACTTCATGCAATTCTTGACAAATTCCAAACACGGTGCATACATTATTTAATTAATTTTAATTATCTCGTAAAATAGAGCCAATGTAGCAAAAGCACTAACATATTCTAAATCAGCATGGTTGACTTTGTATAAAATGATTCAAATATCACTGACAACGAAATCACTGTTTACCAGTGTTATTTAACCTTAAATACATTGCACCACGTAGATGAGCTGAAGATATCTCACTACTGGACTGGGTAGACAAAAGTGAATCCACAAACCTCCAATATGCCCATAACAACTGTCCATCGAATACAGTCTTCCCACCCCCACCCCCACCACAGGCAGTTGTTAAGGTGCATTACACCAGAGATGAGCGGACAGCGGACGCGTCCGCTTGCGGACGCAGATCCACAGACTTTTCCGAATTTGGGGACTGACAGGGGATTTGCTTAGCCCTGTATTTGGTTAGTAGCCCTGGAGGACTCCATGGAGTAGACCTGGCGGGATCTTCATTTAGGTTACCATAAAGGGGAGGGGCAAGTCATTTAATAGCTAAATTTGGGTAGCAATGAAGACGCGCGGACTGACTGCAAACCAATGTTGTAAGATTCTGCGGAGTAGCGCGGATGCGGATCCATTGATAGAAATCCATGTACGGACGCGGACGGTAAATTTCAAGATCCGCAGGGGGGGCACCTCTGATGTAGTACACGACTCAAATTCGTGGCTTTTGGGTGAACCGGCAACAAGAGGATCAAGTGGGTAGGGCCACAAGGGGAGTACATCATTTGGGTAGTAGGGTTCGGGAGGGGTGCCATTTGGGTAGTAGCCCTGAAGGGGAGGGGCGCCATTTGGGTAGTAGCCCTGAAGGGGGAGGGGTGCCATTTGGGTAGTAGCCCTGAAGGGGAGTGGCGCCATTTGGGTAGTAGACCTGGGGCAAAGTGTATAGGATCCCATCTTAATTGACCATTTATATTTCACTAGCCTAGGGGAGTACTACTGTAGACACAATATAGTTCTGTTGATGATACATATAGCTGACCGTAAAAGGTGGGCTAGAAATAGAAATGACGAGCGATTCTAAAACACACCCATTTCAAAGTAGAACTATAGCTTAAGCTAACAAAACCTACCAAATACATTTAACAGTATAGGTCTAGCTATAGTCTATCCAACAAAAAAGGTATATCATGTATGGTCTCCTCTTAAAAACAAAACTAATTTTATGTTCAACAAAACTAAACAGGTACAACAGGCGGCAACAAATAATATTAAATGATAATTGTCAAGTAAATAAAGCAAGCTATAGGGGTAGACGTTGATGCACTATGTTTCTAAGGGTTTACTCGAACAAAGTTTTAAGTACATGTGATCTCACAGTTTTCTCTTTTTTTATGGTTCATTTTATCATTCAGTTCAAATTTTACTTTACAAATGGACGGTGTGAGTCAGAGCTGTTCCTGTTAGGCCAGTCTCATGCTAACACACAGTGGATGGCATCAAGGCCATGACCCCATGTTTAGATTTGTTTTCTTCACACAATCCTTCAGGATGACACACACAGACACACTCAAACATACTCACCAACAGACACACACATACAATCCTCATATTCAGAATGAAAATGCAAACAAAGAAAGATAATTTTTCTTAAAGTGAAATAAATGTATTATTTTTTTGGTAAAGTGAAATTCTTATTTTCATTTTTAAGTGTTTACTAAAATGAATGTCTCATTTTGTCGTCAGTAAAATGTCCTTTGTCTTATTCCTTGTTTCAAGTTCTCAGCTTTACACACAGTTTAATCGGTATAGCAACAACCAGAAATTCCGCTGCCATCAGTATTTTCGGCTCTTCCCCTTTCTTCGGTTCAGTTTGATCGTTTAGTTCAAATTGAACTTTACGTAGACTCATGGCCAGAGCCATCTTTAGTTCAAGGTAGGCCATTTTCATTCCAATGCATTGTCTAGGACCGTACCCAAACGGTATGAAGGCCATGGGGTCACGTTGAGCTGTGTTCTCCTGGTTGAATCTGTCAGGGTCGAATTTGTCAGGGTCGGGAAAGTGTTTAGGGTCTTTAAGTATTGAGAAAATAGGGATAAACACTGCGGCCCCTTTAGGTATTGTGATGTTTCCGTAAGTCTTGGTTTCAGCCGCCACCCTTGTTGCCAAAGTAATTGGTGGGTATATTCTCAATGTTTCATTGATGACCTGCTCTGTATAGGTCAGTTGAGATAATTCTTCATAAGTGGGGCAATCGGCCTGAACGACTCGATCTATTTCTTCGCACAACTTGTTCTAATAGACCAAATAAAATTATGTTATTTGGGGGAAAATTGTATGTTATTTGGAGAAACATTGAGTGTTATTGGAAGTAACATTGTGTGTTATTTGGAGAAATATTGTGTGTTATTTGGAGAAGCACTATGTGTTATTAGGAGAAATATTGTGTATTATTTGGAGTAATATTGAGTGTACTTTCGATAAGAGATGCGTGTGTGTAAAATGTTACCTATATGCACTCATTTATTAAATTTGAAATTGTTTAATTGAGTATCCTACCATAGACTTTCAAATTTCAATTCAAACCGCTGAAATTTACTTCATGTAAAGCTGAGGTATTCTACGGCAACCGGAAAGGTGAGGTGAGGCAACCCAACCTAACCCAATCCATCCCAACCCAACTCAAACACCGGTCAGGGGTCCCAAACCTATAAAGTCCCTTTGCTTTCAAAATGTTATTATATGTTTTACTATATCGAAGTGGGGTCCCTTTTTGTGTGGAGAATGTGAAAGAAGGGGCACCGGTCATCAGAGTTTGTCATCACCCTGAAGTGCATCCAAAATATCTGACAGAAGGGGGTGGAAGATTTTCTAGCGGCGCTCAAGGGCTGGTAACCTTTCCCTGAACCGCATGCCGCTATTAGTTCTTAAATTTAAAAGAAGGGTCGGGTCAAGGGTCAGGTAAAGAACAGATTGATGGAGTGCTAATATGAGATAATATCAATTCAATGTAAACAAAACGTCAATGATTTAAATGAGCTCACGTGAGTGAAGGGCCGGGAGTAGGAGAGATCAAATAGCCTTAAGGGACGTGGTTATTCTGCAGGCCGTAGCTTGACCATTTCTGGTAGTCTACTCTAAATAAAGTAAAACGTCATTATATTTACATATTAAAAAAATATATACCTCAAAGGGAATGTATTTTTCGGTTAATATTTTGGGTTGCAAATTGTGTCCGTTTGTATGATTGACCAGCAAGTATTAACACACGCAACTGTCAAATTAATACACCTGTATGTCAGGATGTTTGTGCAGAAGGTGATAACACACCAGTATCTTTCCACTCACCTGTATGTCAGGATGTTTAGCAAGCAGGTAATAACACACCAGTATCTCTCCACTCACCTGTATGTCAGGATGTTTAGCCAGCAGGTAATAACACAAGTGTAGTGCTGTGGATGTTGTTTCCAGCCCAGCGAAAAGAATAAGTAGGGACTGACCAATGAGTTCATCTTTGGACAATGTTTTGTTAACTACGTTGTATTCTACTGGTTGGTCAGTGTCCGATAAACTAGACGTGACTTCATCGCTTTGAGCTACAGACAGATGAGATTTATTATATTATCTATGACATTTATTAATTATATAAGCAATGACCTGATGTATTACTGGACGGATTAGATAGTCAGGTTGACAGAAATATTACAATGACCTGATGACACAGACAGACTAACAGACAATCAGACCCACGTCAAGATATGTATTCAAAATGGACACTCTTTTCTAGACGGACAAATTGATAGATTTAAAAAAAAAAGTGCAAAGCATATTTATAAATTGTTAATTTTGTCGTATCAAAAGATCATACCAGCAACTTGAAAAAAAAATATTGTTACAACTTCAGCCCATGTTTGGGTAATAGCAAGATATATTGTAATGTCACAGCTAAAAGTAAACAACGGTACTTAAAATTGTGTCAGTGGTTGAGAAAGTTAAGCGCCCTTCCGAACCAGTGATGTTCTGTTGATATTTAGAACATGGTGATCACACATTTAGTATATATGAATTTAGAATTTTAAACTTTGTGTTTAAAATCTGTATTATTTAGATTAAAAGGCAGACGTTGCATGGTGTCGTCAGCTAATGTTGGGTGGCTATATATATATATAACGTCAAACCTAACGCTCAAGTTGCGATACATTTTCTGAAGAAAAAAATTCTCATCGGGAGTCGTAGACATTTATTTGGCTATTATCATTATTTTAAAAAATCCATGTGATTTCAACATTGAATAAAATGAAAAAATGTCAAAATAATAATACTTCTCCATAAATAAAATACACCAGTAATAAGTAATTACAAAGGTAAAACGTTTACCTTGCAGCCGTAGTGTCTAAACCACTGACAGATGTATGTACGGGATTGAGACAACACACAGATGATAATCACATCATTTAAGATAAAATCTATATTAAGAAATATGTTGCAGAGGTTGCTCAGGGAATAGCTTGATAACAATAATACTCATGGTCTCACGGAACAGATAGTAAGTTCTCAGAGAACATCTAGTAAACTATACTACTCATGGTCTCACGGAACAGACAGTAAGTTCTCAGAGAACATCTAGTAAACTATACTACTCATGGTCTCACGGAACAGACAGTAAGTTCTCAGAGAACATCTAGTAAACTATACTACTCATGGTCTCACGGAACAGACAGTAAGTTCTCAGAGAACATCTAGTAAACTATACTACTCATGGTCTCACGGAACAGACAGTAAGTTCTCAGAGAACATCTAGTAAACTATACTACTCATGGTCTCACGGAAAAGATAGTAAGTTCTCAGAGAACATCTAGTAAACTATACTACTCATGGTCTCACGGAACAGACAGTAAGTTCTCAGAGAACATCTAGTAAGTTCTCAGGGAACATCTAGTAAGTTCTCAGGGAACATCTAGTAAGTTCTCAGGGAACATCTAGTAAACTATACTACTTATGGTCTCACGGAACAGATAGTAAGTTCTCAGAGAACATCTAGTAAACTATACTACTCATGGTCTCACGGAACAGACAGTAAGTTCTCAGAGAACATCTAGTAAGTTCTCAGGGAACATCTAGTAAGTTCTCAGGGAACATCTAGTAAGTTCTCAGGGAACATCTAGTAAACTATACTACTTATGGTCTCACGGAACAGATAGTAAGTTCTCAGAGAACATCTAGTAAACTATACTACTCATGGTCTCACGGAACAGACAGTAAGTTCTCAGAGAACATCTAGTAAACTATACTACTCATGGTCTCACGGAACAGACAGTAGTTCTCAGAGAACATCTAGTAAACTATACTACTCATGGTCTCACGGAACAGACAGTAAGTTCTCAGAGAACATCTAGTAAGTTCTCAGGGAACATCTAGTAAGTTCTCAGGGAACATCTAGTAAGTTCTCAGGGAACATCTAGTAAACTATATTACTTATGGTCTCACGGAACAGATAGTAAGTTCTCAGAGAACATCTAGTAAACTATACTACTCATGGTCTCACGGAACAGACAGTAAGTTCTCAGAGAACATCTAGTAAACTTTATTACTCATGGTCAACCTTAATGTGCTCACCAGCATTCAGGGCGCCAATAAAATTCTGGAGCAAATCAGCAGGTAACTGTTTACCTTGTCTCTCCGCGTCGTACCTTTCACTCATTGATGCCTTCATTACATTGGTCAAGTACTGGTCAGCGTCCACGGACACACTGTCAAACATCTTGATTCCCAAAACCTGGTCGATAGTGTAAAATCGTTAAGTATAGCTACAGTTTTTTGTCTTATGGCATTCAGCAACACTTGCGGTAAAAATAAATGACAGACGACTCTTGATTATCCAGCTTGCGAATATCTGGACCTTTGACCTTTGTGTGTTTATTTATGCGTGTGAATATGCAGTTGACATTTGGAGCGAGAGGGTTGGAGAACGAGGCTCGTTTCTAGGGCTGCGGGGGCCGCAACGCTATAGCGCACCCGTTACTTTTGGTGTCCACCGAAATGGGAAAGTTTATTTTCTAACGGGCCATCTCTGATATTTTAAATACACCCAGTTTGTTAGCAACGCCTCTGAATTGGAGGCTAGGGTCGTAAGGCCAAGAAGTTTAGTTTTAACTATTGAGGTTAGGGTCGTAAGGCCAAGAAGTTTAGTTTTAACTATTGAGGTTAGGGTCATAAGGCCAAGAAGTTTAGTTTTAACTATTGAGGTTAGGGTCGTAAGGCCAAGAAGTTTAGTTTTAACTATTGAGGCTAGGGTCGTAAGGCCAAGAAGTTTAGTTTTAACTATTGAGGTTAGGGTCGTAAGGCCAAGAAGTTAAGTTTTAACTATTGAGGTTAGGGTCGTAAGGCCAAGAAGTTAAGTTTTAACTATTGAGGTTAGGGTCGTAAGGCCAAGAAGTTAAGTTTTAACTATTGAGGTTAGGGTCGTAAGGCCAAGAAGTTTAGTTTTAACTATTGAGGTTAGGGTCGTAAGGCCAAGAAGTTTAGTTTTAAGTATTGAGGTTAGGGTCGTAAGGCCAAGAAGTTTAGTTTTAAGTATTGAGGTTAGGGTCGTTAGGCCAAGAAGTTTAGTTTTAACTATTGAGATTAGGGTTACAACATTTGTGTTTAATGTCATGGTTATAGTTTGTTTTTTGAAAGGGCCATATTTCAAAATGTCTCTGATTTGTTCATTTTGAACGGTTTGGTCTTAACTGTTACAAAGTGTTGGTGTAAGATATAAAGTGGCAGTTAGCCTACTTTAAAAAAAAAACGTGGGTTTACTTACATCATAACTTTACCCAGAGTAGATTTTATAATAAAATGAAATTTTGGAAGACTTAATGTTACGGGTTCTGCAGAATGTATTCTAATTTCTCACGTCTATTCAGATTTTAGGTTATCCGGCCAGCACCTCCGAATTATTGCGGATAATCGAGAGCGTAGTGTTATAGACAATTAGAGAAAATATCGTTTAGGCCTATGTACTTTTACTTCTTTCAATAAAAAGGAAAATTAAAAAATTAAACAATTACATTTTGTCATTAAATAATTACATTATATCATTAAATTTTATCAATAAATCATTACACTGAATTACATTATAGTGTATTACATTACACTGTATTACTTTATTGTATTACAGTTGATTACCTTGACGAGGAGCTTTGCAATCCATGGAAAACGTTGAAAGACTGGCAACAAAGCGGTAAACTTCCTGTTCTGAAATCTGACCAGTTTATTACTGTAGTAAGTGAACTCGTTGTCTTCACCGCCGAGGCAATCAGAATTTAGCCCAAACGCCGTCCTGGCAATAATTTCACAAGCATATTGGCCACAAATGTGTTTGATTAATATAAACTGATCTTTCATGGCAACATCCTCCAAGACGGTCGCCAATTTCTTGGATCTGTCTTCCAGAGTGTTGAAGATATTTTTTAGCTTGCTGCTACTGCAAAAAACGTTTCAGTTTCCAACGATCAGACATATGTGTACACTAAGAAAGGTATAGATTAAAAAATAACGGCACAATATTACTGCTATTGACACTATTCAAAGAGTGAAACAGTTTGAAGACTGAGATATATAAAGAGAGGTAGACTGAGATATATAAAGCGAGGAAGACTGAGATATATAAAGAGAGGAAGACTGAGATATACAAAGAGAGGAAGACTGAGATATATAAAGAGAGGAAGACTGAGATATACAAAGAGAGGAAGACTGAGATATATAAAGAGAGGAAGACTGAGATATATAAAGAGAGGAAGACTGGGATATACAAAGAGAGGAAGACTGGGATATATAAAGAGAGGAAGACTGATATATATAAAGAGAGGAAGACTGAGATATATAAAGAGAGGAAGACTGAGATATACAAAGAGAGGAAGACTGAGATATATAAAGAGAGGAAGACTGAGATATACAAAGAGAGGAAGACTGGGATATATAAAGAGAGGAAGACTGAGATATATAAAGAGAGGAAGACTGAGATATATAAAGAGAGGAAGACTGAGATATACAAAGAGAGGAAGACTGAGATATATAAAGAGAGGAAGACTGAGATATATAAAGAGAGGAAGACTGAGATATATAAAGAGAGGAAGACTGAGATATATAAAGAGAATGATCTAAGGGTATTGAGGCCAATGCCGCAGGACTGACATGATCACACCTCATTTCGTGTATGCTGGTAAAACATTTTGTTCTGGTGGCATTACGCAAATATATGTATCTGTCACTTGTGATGCTCATCTATCCCTTACTCATGAATGAGCTAAATTCAAAAGCTTTGTTCCTTACAATATCCTCACATGTAGGCCGTTATCTTCCCACAAGTAGGCCAATGTTATTTTCCCACCTGTAGGCCAAGGTTATGTTCCCACATGTAGGCCGTTTTGTCCCCACCTAAAGGCCGATGTTATGTTCCCACCTGTAGGCCAATGTTACTTTCCCACATGTAGGCCAATGTTATGTTCCCACCTGTAGGTCGTTTTGTCCCCACCTATAGGCCGTTGTTATGTTCCCACCTGTAGGCTGATTTTTTCTTCCTACATGTAGGCTGTTGTTTTGATAATTAATAAATTAGATTCACCAACCAAACATATGCCCATCCTTACATAAATCATCTCATTCAATTGTTGCTACATGAAGTCATGTAATACTGTTGCTACATAAAGTCATGTAATAAAATATTTTACCTAAAGGACGGGGTGATGATGTGTCGTATCCTCCTCCAGTCTTTGCCCTTAAGAAAGAAAACGCCTTTACCTATGACCGAACGTGTGACGGCATCGAACGGCCGGTCAGTAAAATTGTTAAAGTCTTTGACCATGACCTCTTTGAGAATGGTCAAGTCCCTGGTCACTAGCCACATCTTGGACCGTTTGATGCCCACTGTGTCACCGTGCTCTTCTATCAACTTTTCAAATCCATCTCTGTGTTAAAAATACAATGTGTGGTAAATAGTGTTTAAATTACTTGGATGACTAAAGGCATTCACATATAAACATTTAAACATCAACAAAGCTCATAATGTCGCAGATAAAGTATAACATGCAGGCTGCATACAAGACCAGACGTTTCCTTATAAAAGATAATGCAATTTTTTTTGTATTTATTATAGAAGTTTACAACGTGTCTACAGTAATACGGTCAATAATAAAATGAGTTCAGAAGTAACATAATGAAATCATGATGAGTATTATCGCTTCTAAATAATTAAGTAGGTATACTAGTATGTATAAAGCTTGCATGTACGTAATATTCTGGTGTATGTTACGTTTACATCTTTATAATTGTTGAGGTTTCAGCCCTTCATAAAGTTAGCATCTACAAAATTATACATATATATATATATAAGCCTATAATAGGTTTACGGCTATATTTTTGTTTAGGTATATGCCTATAATTGTTTTACATCTACATCATTATTTAAGAATACCTTTCTATTAATAACAAGAGGGAGGAAGGTTTTATTCAACAATTAAGCAACTAAAAAATAAAAAAAACATTTATTGTTGTGTTTTTTTGGTTTTTTTTAAATTTGTTCCAAATAAAGGGGCGGCCCCATAAGGGGGGCCATAAGGGACACTGTATATATATATAGGCTTACGTAATGTAGTCAGCCCCGTAGCGTGAAAATTCTACAGTAGGGGCCAGGCTTTCTACAGCAGTGTACAGACTATAGCAAGGGGGGGGGGGGGTGCAGGTAATACATTTTACACAGTAGAACAAATAAGCAGAGGGGGGCAGACAAAACGCAGGGGGGGCTAGGCCCCCCTGCCTCCCTCCCCGCACGCTACGGGCCTGAATGTAGTTCTACGTAATTCTTTCGTTATTTAAAAAAAAATGACGGCTCCACACCGACATAAAACAAAGCTTATCCAATCTAAAAAATTACACATAACAGGCATAGTTGTATTTCAAAGAGTTCTATTTTAAAAAAAAAATTATATTCTGGACTTAATGTTTATATTGACATAATGTTAATTTACTTTTATTTCACTGGGCAAGTTTAGTGTACTAGATCAGTGCTTCTCAAAGTGGTGGGCCGCGGCCCCTAGGGGCCCGTGGACTGTCCGGAGGGGGGCCGTGGAATTTCGAAAAATGTTCCAAGGGGGCCCGTGACTTCAAAAAGTTTGAGAAGCACTGTACTAGATGGCAAAGTATTTTTTTTTTTAAAAGCACTGATATAATTTTGCCAAAACAGCAGCCAATCTTTGCAGCAAAGTAACAACTTTTATTTTTATGGAGTATGTTGGACTTACATTAGCTGGACTAGCGGCATTACAACTTGTTTGACCCCATACTTGGTCCAGTTCTCTGTGTCCGTCAGACGAAGAAATGTCCAGTATAGCAGGATGCTGACAATGGCCAGGAACAAATAGATAGACACACAGGACATGTCAACTGAGACACCGAACATTTTCTCTGTATGTCTGTCTACCAAAAACCTTATTTGTGTCCGTCACAGTACAATGTCCGCCGTCACAGTACAATATCCACCGTCACAGTGCAAGAATTTTGACAGTTATGCTATACTTTGGATATTCATTTTTATCCAAACATAAAATGTTCTTAGAAGATGATGTATAAATCTTTTTCAATTTGGACTGACAACTGGACTAGTAGGAATGGTTTATCCTTGACCTACATTCAGAATACAGAAAAATCAAAAATATTTTTGAGAATGACTTCAGTAGCATATCCAGTAAATAAAACAACAGTAAACTAGAAGACGTTAAATAAAGTCTAATTTATCTTTTAAGTATTTAAATACATATTTGATAATCGGAGAATGGTGAAATCAGTTTTGAACCTAGGGATTTGGGGGCCAGGGAGATTTTGCCTCTTTGGGGGCCCCCATCATTTTGACATTCGACACCATGACGATATAATGTACTTAATATTTAATGTAAACAAAAACAACTTTTCTACGGTGCTCCATTTCCATTCTGTTGGCGGTGCTATGTAAAATTTATAGGCGTGTGGAAATTTTCTTTCTTAATCACAAGGGACCTCGCATAGAAAGGGGGGTATGTGGCAGTATTGTGGCAGGCTTTGTGTTTGGGAAAGGGGGGGGGCGTTGGTGAGTATTTTTTTTAAATGTGGGGTGGGGGCGTGTGAATAATTTAGTATTACTACAGCCTAATCACAACGGGCGAGGGTCGGTTGCTATAGTTACAACCAACTGTTGATCTAAATGTGTGACTTTTTATATGGCGATTTCATTTTAATAGTCGTTTTATTTTAGATGTATATACATAATCAATACCTACGTGAGCAATATCCACATAATCAATACCTACATAATCAATACCTACATGAGCAATATCCACGTGATCAATACCTACATAATCAATACCTACGTGAGCAATATCCACATAATCAATACCTACATAATCAATACCTACATTAGCAATATCCACATAATCAATACCTACGTAATCAATACCTACATTAGCAATATCCACATAATCAATACCTACATAATCAATACCTACATTAGCAATATCCACATAATCAATACCTACGTAATCAATACCTACGTGAGCAATATCCACATAGTCAATACCTACATAATCAATACCTACGTGAGCAATATCCACATAATCAATACCTACATAATCAATACCTACGTGAGCAATATCCACATAATCAATACCTAAATAATCAATACCTACGTGAGCAATATCCACATAATCAATACCTACATAATCAATACCTACATGAGCAATACCTAATTTATGAATACCTTAGTCTCGAAACAATGTATATTTATCAAAATTTTTAGGACTGATCATCAGTATACGAATGCAGTTTAAAAAAATGTAAACACAAAGAGTAAGGGGGGGGGGGAGACAGCAAATACAATTACAATACATTTTAAAATAACATCATCGTCGTTTTACCTCGTTGACAATAAACAAATCACTTTTATAAAATCACTGGTCGGTAAAATATGAAATTTATGGGTTTATAAAACCAAAACAAAAGTTGTAAAAACAAAAGGTGGCTCTGACCTAAATATTTATTTTCCGGAACAAAAACAAAATAAACAACTAAAACTGTTACTTACCAGTTTTTGCAGCAGCCGCTGGCTATTTATTTCCTCGTGTGTGTGTGTTTGGTGTGTATTTTTGTTTTTAAATCAAGAGAAGTTGGTTTGTTTTTATTTATCTTCGCAGCTGTGTTCTAGGTCAGCTGTGTTCTAGATGTCAGGAACTGCATAATGTGTTGAAGGTAAACTGGAGCAGAACAAATAAAAAAAAAACTAAAAAGTGCTACATAAGAGATTAAGCAAAGCCGGTTATTTTTTTCCCCCTCTTTCCACGGTTGGTTAATTTTAAATATACAAAATGGAGTGGTAAGTTTGTTGAAGTTGTGCTCGACACATTGAACTATTTACATTGGTCTACATAGTTCACAGATTACATATGCACCACGTGACCATTTTCATTTGAGTCAATATTTGCCCGGTCATACACTACACAAAGTCTCCATTATAATACACACTGTGTATTCCTAGAGATTTAATGTGTACGAAAATTAACCAAGAAATCTGTCAGAGATTTTTTTTTCTTTTAATACATAAATCTAGACTGTGTAACGTCCAACATCCTGCAATGGGACGTATCTAGACTGTGTAACGTCCAACATCCTGCAATGGGACGTATCTAGACTGTGTAACGTCCAACATCCTGCAATGGGACGTATCTAGACTGTGTAACGTCCAACATCCTGCAATGGGACGTATCTAGACTGTGTAGCGTCCAACATCCTGCAATGGGACCTATCTAGACTGTGTAACACACAACATCCTGCAATGGGACGTATCTAGACTGTGTAACACACAACATCCTGCAATGGGACGTATCTAGACTGTGTAACGTCCAACATCCTGCAATGGGACGTATCTAGACTGTGTAGCGTCCAACATCCTGCAATGGGACTTATCTTGACTGTGTAACACACAACATCCTGCAATGGGACGTATCTAGACTGTGTAGCGTCCAACATCCTGCAATGGGACTTATCTTGACTGTGTAACACACAACATCCTGCAATGGGACGTATCTAGACTGTGTAACGTCCAACATCCTGCAATGGGACGTATCTAGACTGTGTAGCGTCCAACATCCTGCAATGGGACGTGTCTAGACTGTGTAACACACAACATCCTGCAATGGGACGTATCTAGACTGTGTAACACACAACATCCTGCAATGGGACGTATCTAGACTGTGTAACGTCCAACATCCTGCAATGGGACGTATCTACACTGTGTAAAGTCCAACATCCTGCAATGGGACGTATCTACACTGTGTAACGTCCAACATCCTGCAATGGGACTTATCTTGACTGTGTAACACACAACATCCTGCAATGGGACGTATCTAGACTGTGTAACGTCCAACATCCTGCAATGGGACGTATCTAGACTGTGTAGCGTCCAACATCCTGCAATGGGACGTGTCTAGACTGTGTAACACACAACATCCTGCAATGGGACGTATCTAGACTGTGTAACACACAACATCCTGCAATGGGACGTATCTAGACTGTGTAACGTCCAACATCCTGCAATGGGACGTATCTACACTGTGTAAAGTCCAACATCCTGCAATGGGACGTATCTACACTGTGTAACGTCCAACATCCTGCGTAATCAGACGTAACGATAAGTTGAAGTTTTCCCCATTACATCTTCTGAGCAGGTCGCCAAAAAAAACGATGTCATTTCCACCTATATAGGCCCGTAGCCAGGTCAAAGTAAGCAGGGGGGCACCAATACCCAGCAAGGGGGCAGTTTTTCTCACTTTTTCTTTATTTTTTTCTATTTTTCTTTTTAAAGCGGGGGGGGGGGAGGGCACTCCACACCAAGCGGGGTAGGGGGCACGGCCCCCAGTGCCCCACCCCTTGGCTACGGGGCTGCACCTACCTATGTCTTCAACCACCACATATCTGTCGGGCAAGTGTGTCTGAGGCTAGAACAGACATGGTTAAACCACGGCCCGCGGGTCAAATATGACCCTTTTGATCCGACTTGCGCAATTAATTTTAACTACATTAATTCAAAGAAACACTCAATTCAACTGCTTATGGTTGCGGCCCATCTTGTAAATTCCTGTTATTTGGCGGAGCCCTTCTATTAGATTTAGGAATAACACAATTTAAGCTGGAATGTCGACATTAATTTTTCAATATCTCAACCAGAAAATCGTTTGTGCAAATGTTAAAACCGGTACCACAAATATACATCCAAATAAGGCCGTACATACAATGTAACTGTCATGGATGTGTTTTGTGTGTTGTGTGTGTGACTGAGCTGTGCATGAACTCAGTGTGTTTGTCATTCATAAAGAAACTTAGAAGTAAAACTAGAAACTATTTAACAGAAAACAATGCATCCACAATATATATTTATTTATGTATACATTTCTTTTCGCCTACTTTATGAATGGGCAAATATTATGTTCACACGAAATAATTCTACTATATCAAAGCCCCCTTTAATTATCATCATTTTTTACAAAATAAAATACATCAAATCCATAAATACCTAATATGAAAAGTCTCAGAGAGAAAGAAATCAACAAACAATTATTTGGCCTTGCTTACCTATAACTGTTCTGGGCCTTCATTTTTTTGACAAAGTGTAGTACTTGTACAAGGTTTGAGTAGATAATTTGACAAAGTGTAGTACTTGTACAAGGTTTGAGTAGATAATTTGACAAAGTGTAGGACTTGTACAAGGTTTGAGTAGATAATTTGACAAAGTGTAGGACTTGTACAAGGTTTGAGTAGATAATTTGACAAAGTGTAGTACTTGTACAAGGTTTGTGTAGATAGTTTGACAAAGTGTAGTACTTGTACAAGGTTTGTGTAGATAGTTTGACAAAGTGTAGTACTTGTACAAGGTTTGAGTAAATAATTTGACAAAGTGTAGTACTTGTACAAGGTTTGAGTAGATAGTTTGACAAAGTGTAGGACTTGTACAAGGTTTGTGTAGATAATTTGACAAAGTGTAGTACTTGTACAAGGTTTGTGTAGATAATTTGACAAAGTGTAGGACTTGAACAAGGTTTGTGTAGATATATACAGCTGCATACTCCTAAACATGTTATATACTTTAAAAAACATCTATGTACTGCTATATACAACTATGCACTGTTTTATACTGTTATACTAAATACTGCTATTATCTAATTCTTGTATTTACTACTAGTCACCGCTTTGAACTGCAGTCCACTGAAATGTCCTGCTATACACAACAATATACTGCTAAACACTGCTTCATACTGCTCTACACTAACATGAACCAAAATATATATTGGCAGAGTTCCCTCCACACACACATACACACACACACACACACGTACAAACAGAGAGCACTAATGTTTTACACAGTAGTCTTTTATACTGCAGTGTCGCACATAAACTTCCATGACAACCTAGATGTCACAGGCAGGGCTCGATTTACCGCCGGGGATATCCAAGGCACTGAGACCTGTCATCCCCGGCTCTGCTTTAGCTAATATATCCCAGCCGGGGATAAAATCATAGACATTTATCCCTGGCTCTGCAGAATTATTTTTTTCATCCCCGGCATTGGTTTTTTCATAAATCGAACACTGGTCACAGGTACTAGTGATTCATATAGAATTATAGATGATAGTTTTAATGTATTAAAGTCTAGTTCTACTGAAGTACCAGCAGTAACTAACCAAACCTTTTTGACGTAAATATTTATTTTGTATTTATTTTCTGTTCAGATTTCAACAGACACAGCTTTCGTATCCATTTAAAATGTAGGTAAATCACATATGCCATTAAATTCTACAAGCAAAAAAGTGTTGGAACACAGCCTTTTACACAGCAGAAGAGAATTTCAAACATAATGTAAACTTCCTATTGAGCTGGAGACACTGGCGGCGGAGCAGGGGGGGGCAGGGGGGCAGCGGCCCCCCCTTAAACTTTTAAAGGGGGGTGGCGGCGCCCCCCCTTGAATTTCCAGTCTGCCCCCCCCCTAAAATTTTAACTTTTTTAACTTTGTAATTCATTTTAGTCTATATGTATCATTTTCATTTTCATAATTCATTTGATTTATTTCTTAAAGTTAATATTTGAAATAAATTATTATTAATTGACATTTTACAGTAATCAAATTACTCCCTCCCTATCTCCCTCCTTCCCTTCCCCTCTCTCTCTCCCAACCTTCCTCTTCCCTCCCTCTCTCCCTCCCTCTTACCCTCCCTCTCTCTCTTTTAGGCATGACTGTATCAAAAGATGACAATTCCTATGGATGAAGGAATGGAATGTAATAATGTAGTAAGTAATGTGATAATTGGTTTCCCGTACCGATCATATTTATAGTAAGTTAGCTATGTGAGAGAGAAGCTCGTAAAACCTGAAATCGGGGTAAAAGTTTGCCAATTTTCATATCTTTGATATCCAAAATAATTAATTACAATTAAAGTACCCATTGAGATGGAACGAAGCCTGTTTAAGAACATTCCCCATGTAATTTTGTGTACGTGTACCCAGTGGCGCAACCAGCAAAAAAAGCTGGGGGGGGGGGGCTCACATATTGAAAAGACAGTTTGACAGTTTGACAGTTTTTTTTGTAACTTTATAACGTAAATTATGTATTGATGATTTGGCCTGTAGGGGTGGCTCCAGCCCCCCTGCCCCCCCCCCCGGTTGCGCCACTGCGTGTATCAAATTTCACGTTATTTGGTTGTCTGGATCTTGAGTTTTAAGGGAACAGACAGACAGATAGCAAATACGTCTTATAAGTATAGAGAAGTATTGCCATCTACCGAATGACGGCAAATGTAATTTTTAAAGAAAATACAATTATTTATTATCTTTTCAGAAATTACTTTTTGTTTATTGAATTTCCCGTTTCCGGTTTCATATTCATCATCATTTATGATAATTATCAGTAATTTTCTGATCTAATTTCACTATTAAATTTGTAAACAAACTGACATTACGAATCAGTTGACGACAGAAGTGCTCAATGTTCATTTTTATCTTTTTTAATATATTATTTTTTAATAATATAGATTAAATACTTGCTACAGAATTACTATATTCTATTATAGAATTAAGGGGGTAAAATTTGTCTTTCGGTCATATTTTGTCTTGCCCCTCCTTAAATTTTCACGGGGGGGGCGGCGCCCCCCCCCCCTTGAATTTTGGCTTGCCCCCCCCCCCTAAAATATTTCGTTCCGTCGCCGGTGCTGGTCAATAAGTTTGGGAGACTAACTTGTAGTTTGACTTGTTTGAGGTGCCCAACATTTATATATCGCCAGCTCCAGATTATGGAACAGTCAGCTAAACCATGGAAATCTAGATATAGCATCAGGAAGGCTGACACACAATCAAGTGTTTAGCGTTAGTCTTCATGTTTAATAGCAGTTTTAGGCTGACACACTATCAATTGTTTAGCATTAGTCTTCATGTTTAATGGAAGTTTTGTATATTTGGTACTTTTGTTTTTATGAAATATTTTTTTTAATTTAAAATCTTTACTCTGTCAATTTAATTATTTTTCGTTTTTTCATTGGTTTTTCATGAACCGTCTCATTCAATTGCTTAACATAATTTTTAGACGAACAATTTAAAAATTTAACATAAATAAGTTCTTTTAAATTATGATTGAAATAAAAAAATTTCTTCAATCAGTAATGACTCATCAATTGTTACTCTATCAACAATTTTAACAAACGATTTTTTTTTATTTGTTTGTCCTAGAAATAGTTTCAGACTACTTGCTGATCTTTTCAATGAATTGAATACTTTCCAATTTAGTAGGCAAGTAGAGAAGGTGTACTCAGATGGCTTCAATAGCCCTCCTCTGTTGACATCTTTAAAAAAAAAATCCAGCTTTTTCAATCTTAATTCGTCAATGTCTTTAAAATTTTTATCGACTAATATTTCTCTAAAGCTTTTATTTTAAAAGTTATGTTATTATAGTATATATATGAAAATGTAGTAAATTGATAGGGCTTTTTTTTCAAAGTGATATTATTATGCAAGTATTTTATTATTTTTAAAAAGTTTAGATGAAAAAAATAAAAAAAAAAAAATAAAATAAACAATCCACAAACACAAAGAAGAAAAAAAAATTCATTATGATTCATTTCAATAAAAGTTACTTTTTATTAAACTACATTCAATTCTCTGTGTGTAGGATATTTTTGAAGACATTATATTCAGAAAAAAAAAATAAACTAAACGATCCACAAACACAAAGAAGAAAAAAAATCATTATGATTCATTTCAATATGTTACTTTTTATTAAACGAGAAATTGTTGTTAAAATAAAAATTGACAATTATTTTTTAGTAGAAAGTGTTTAGAAAGCATTTTTTTAAATAAAAATATTATACTAGAAATAAAAAGTCACATTTTATTGTATGCCGTCTGTTGGGTTTTAATCCTTGCGTCAGCCTAAACCATACACGGCTAGAATGAAATTTTGTTTGGTTGTCTATCCTGGTGTTATATCTAGATATCCATGGCTAAACTAACACAACGTTGCTTTAAATTGAAGGTTACTCGCGGCTCGCCTATTGAATGAAGTCTGCCTCAAAGGTCAAAATCTGTAACGAAATCACAAGTTCATTGTTTACAATATCTTCTAAATGTACGTTTAAGAAAAGCTAAATAGCAGAGGTCAAAAACCGCCAAACAGTTATTGGCTGGATTAGAAAACGGGGGGAAAAAAATCAGTCCATTCCTTCCCCCTTTTTTTTTCGACATCAACAAAGCGTACACTACTCTCTTGCCAGTTGGCCTATTTTATATTCAGGTCACAGCTTTTGATCTGGATTTTTCGCACTTAAAACATAGATATAAAAAAGGTTGTTCTTTGCATTTCTGGGCGCCCTATTCAACGGTACATAAAGAATTTCTAGCCCTATAAATGTCTTGGGGCTATAGGTAAAGATAATTTGGGGGCCCTGGGAAAAGATACATAAAGAAACTCTAGCCCTATGAATTATTTGGGGGCCCTGGGCAAAAATTATGTAAAGACCAGAGGCGTACCTAGGGTGAGGGGAGGGGGTCCCAATTCGAAAGTCCCACGGGCCCCACCTTGAGGGGGCCCCCAAAAATTGTTTTTACATTAAATGTTAAGTACTTTATCTCATGTCATGGTGTCAAATGTTAAAATGCAGGGGCCCCCAAAGAGGCTAATCCCCCCCGGGCCTCCAAATCCCTAGGTTCAGCACTGGTAAAGACAGCCGGTTGCAAATGTTGGACTCCTAATAAGCTATGAAAAAACGGGGCCGCTCTCACTGTCGTGGTGCCCGGAGCGGACCTAAACAAATACTTCCTCGTCGCGGTGAAGAGAAGTTCTAACTTAAACAAATACTTCCTCGTCGCTGTGAAGAGAAGTTCTAACTTAAACAAATACTTCCTCATCGCTGTGAAGAGAAGTTCTAAAGTATGCCACATTTAATTTCGCCTCTACCTCCCTCTGACAAACTTCGCTTCAACTGCTGAATCATTTTAGCCCGGTGTCTTTCTTGTGTATGGCAATATAAGAATCCCCACACACACGGGGAAAACCTGGCCTTAGTCAATCTTCTAGTTTGCCTATCTATATATCTGGTCACATCAAAATATATTGGTGATAAAGGCATCAAGAGGGTTCCAAATTATGCACTGATTAAGACGACTTTCTTGCAATAGTGTTTTGACATGTAAGATTTGCATACACAATCTATCTATCTATCTATCTATATATATATATATATATATATATATATATATATATATATATATATATATATATATCTAAGGTAAAAATCTGCATTCGTTCCAAAAACCTGTGTTGGTTAAAACATGTTAAACGTTTTTATCATTACTAAATGTATTATTAACTTAACATATTATAAAAAAAAATGAAAGAAAAAAAATAAATAAAATAAAAGAACTTATTGTATAGTTTAAATTAATCTTCCAGTCAATACTGTCATAACTGGTCAGTGGTCAATAAGTTTGAGAAACAGACTGACCAGCAGTTTGAGTTTCCCGAACATTTATAGATCGGTAGCTCCAGATTATGGAGCAGAACTGTAACAAAGTCAGCTACACTAGCATAAAGTTGCTGAAGTTGAAGGTCGATCTCCCATTTACTAAGTCTGCCTCGAGGGTCAAAATCTGTAACGAATCACAACTTAATTGTTTACATACCAGGGGAGCAAAATATATAACAATATGTTTTAGATTCTAGATGTACGTTATAGAAGTGATTAATAACAGAGGTAACAATACTGCAATCTGAATAAGAAAAATGTTAAAAAAATATAACAAATCACCGAAACCAGCAATTACATAACAGACACCCCCTATGCCTCACCCCTTGTTGATATCAACAAACATACACACTCTCCTACCAGCTGTCCTATTTTATGTTTAGGACAGCTTTTGATCTTTTTTGTTCACAATTTGGGGTTCCTAGGTAAAGATAATTTGGGGTTCCTAGGTAAAGATAGTTGTGGGGCCTTAAGCAAAAACGCTGTAAAGAAATATTGGGCCCCCCAAAAACAGGGCCCTTCTCAGTCTAGTGACTGGCATTTGTTGTGCTCGGGGCGGACTTCAAAATTACATGTTGCCCTCTCAAACCTCCTTAGTTCTGCCACTATCCCTTTGACAACCTTCAAACTATTAAATAATTTTAGCCCTGGGGCCTCTGACCAGTGCTCAGATTGCCCTTTACTTGCGTTTGGTGAAATAAGAGTGTCCAGACAGAAGGCTCTTTAGCAGTAGTGGCCCCAGGCAGCCCGTCTGATTTGTCTTTCTATAACAATGACTCTGGGGTGACGAATACATCTTTCGCATATATTGTTCAAACACTGTGAACATGTTCCTTGGTACTACTGCAAACTATAATGCAACGTTACTTTAAGAATTATTTCAGTGCCTAAGATAATTATCTGACACCGTTCAACGTACCTAACAACAGTACATATGAACTGAAATAAAAGTCATGTGTTTCCGTGTTGTTTTGTTATTGTTCCACATTAATATATTTATATATATATAGAGAGAGAGAGAAAGAGAGCAGTGCCGAGACGAACTAGGCACAATAAATATAAATTATCAAAGTGAGATTCTATAACAGCGGTTGCAATAGTTTTAAAAAAGGTGGTTTAAAATGGTGGTTTAAAAAGGTGGTTTAAAATGGTGGCAATGTGAGCAGAGGCTGAAATTAATAGTGGCCCCTGTGTGGGGCCCGGTCTTAGGGCGCAGCTAACCTCCTGATTTACATTTGTAACTTTACTTTCATTTACTTCCTTCTGGGGGCCGTGGGGCTTAACCGAACGAAATCCGCCTCTAAATGTGAAAAGAAGCGACCGTTACTAATGCAAATTAAAAGTGAATTTACTTCATTTAAATTAATGAAAATAGTTGGCCATTTACGTCCAGTATTGTAATATCAAATACTGGTGAGATGAACTTTCTATAAATAGTTTTCAGTCATCGTTGGATAAACCAAGGCCCGATGGGCTGTTTCATGTAATCATTTCATTGATCAAAGGAAACCTTCATACAAAGCGCGAAATTTTAACTATAGATACTCAAGTACAACGTTAGAGACCGTCACAACATTATTAACTATAGATACACAAGTACAACTTTAGAGACCGTCACAACATTATTAACACACGTGTCCAGTTTACATTCACAATAATAGCCCATGTACTTGGGCTCACGGTATTCCTGGGGCCAGTGCTCTGCGGGCCTATAATATAACACGGTCATGTCCCGAGTGTCCCGACACACAAAGATAAACAAACAATCACACAATTTTTCCGTGAATATAGTCTGTTTAAAAAAACAATATTTCTTCCTATCCAACTACAGACATGTAACTTAAAAATAAATGGAATATCGATCATTTATGTATCAATTTAAATGTTGCCGCGCCCCGCCTAATATCGCCCGCGACCAGCCTGAATATCGCCCGCGTCCCGCCTGAATATCGCCCGCGACCCGCCTAATATCGCCCGCGTCCCGCCTGAATATCGCCCGCGACCCGCCTGAATATCGCCCGCGACCCACCTGAATGTCGCCCGCTACCCGCCTGAATGTTGCCCGCTACCCGCCTGAATGTCACCCTAGACCTTCTTTTTAAGAATCACTACCTTCATATTTTTTTGTCCCGCTCGTGTTGTTTCTGGTAAGACTACGATTTGTTTTAAAAGAAACAACATGACCTAGTTTTTTTTTTTTTAATATGATGTGACGGCAAATAAAAAGCACGCAGCAGACAACACATCACAATTTTAAGTGTTTCTGACTTATCAAACTCAAGCATTTGGCTGGAAGGCCCTTATTTATTTATTAACGACGCTGTTAAATTTGGCTGCTGAATGAATACTATTATGTGCTTAACCTAGTTTATATGTGACCGATAAGTAGTCCTTGAACTATAAATTAAATAGCGATTATTATTTCATTTGCATTTATTATTAAGATAATTGAAATCGAATTTGTTAACGTAATAAATGGACAACCATTTATCTCAACCCAACACTAAACTTTCAAAAGGCGTTGCTTTCACACTTCTAAGGTCATGCTGAAAGTAGTAAGCATCAAAGCAATTTTAGGGTTCACAGATAGTGGAAGGTGTGAGCTGATTAGATATGTGTCGTCAAATTTGACATACTTGCATTCTCATGATTATTATTTATATCCACCTATTTATATATAATTAAATTCAGCTTTTCTCTCTTTCATTTCTTTTCTTTCTTTGCAGAAACCTGACCAGGGTTCGAAGAGTGACGTGAATCTCAAAAATTATAGAACCTTTGTCTAAATGTATTGAATATAATCTTGCCGTCATGAGTGTCTGTACTCATGACATTAAACTGCTGTGTCATTTTTTGTGTAGAAAAAAACCCCGTAAAACCAACATTTATACAGTATATTTATTTATTGATAAACATTTTTTGCTTTCTGAGATGCAGGTTTTTATTGGTCCGGTAATGAACATGTTCAGTGATGAGCAATTTTTAATCTAATAAATATTCCGTAAATTTGTAAAAAAAAAAAAAAAATTATTATAAAGTTTTGAGGTAGGGAGATAGAACATTTGGGTCATTTTTTCATAATATCAAATGAAATGTCAATGTTATCTATGAGTAATTGTTTGTATTTACCATATAGGCCTAGTTACAGTCTAAGAATGGGTTTCATATAGGCATATTTACAGTCTAAGAATGGGTTTCATATAGGCATATTTACAGTCTAAGAATGGGTTTCATATAGGCATATTTACAGTCTAAGAATGGGTTTCATATAGGCATATTTACAGTCTAAGAATGGGTTTCATATAGGCATATTTACAGTCTAAGAATGGGTTTCATATAGGCCTACTTACAATCTAAGAATGGGATTCATATAGACCTAGTTACAGTCTAAGAATGGGATTCATATAGGCCTAGTTACAGTCTAAGAATGAGATTCATATAGGCATATTCACATTCTAAGACTGGGTTTCATATAGGCATAACTACAGTCTAAGAATGGGTTTTATATAGGGATACCTACAGTCTAAAGTGGGTTTCATATAGGCATATTTACAGTCTAAGAATGGGTTTCATATAGGCATAACTACAGTATAAGAATGGGTTTCGTATAGGTATAACTACAGTAAAAGAATGGGTTTTATATAGGGATACCTACAGTCTAAAGTGGGTTTCATCAAAAATTTTAATACTGAGATGTACTTTTAAAAAAATGGATCAAGTGTTAAAACTAAACTATTTCTTAAAATGTGCAAATAATGAAAATAATAAAACCAAAATATTTTCATGTATATTTTACTATTATATTTTAATACAATTGGAGATCCATATGTTATAAATTAATAATATAATCTAATCTCTGTGGTATGAAATAAAATTACTCTATACAAAATGCTCATATACAAAAAAAAAATAAGAATAAAATGCCAACTAAATTTGTATAGTCTAGTTGAGGAATATAGTCTCAATATACAATTAGAATTTACATTGTATCAATATGAAGCAATTGGCTAAAATTAAAGTAAAAATGTATAAATATAACAAATTGCTGTATTAAATAAAAACAAATCAACAACTTTTGATTGAGCGAAAACAAAAATAATTTAGATCAAGAAGCAGATTTACTAAGAAATGTTATATTTTTTTTTAAATGTTGTATTTTTAAAATTTTTCTTATACTGTTTTATAAAATTTTTTGTTCTTGAAAATTGCCACCTTAGAAAATTCACAAGTACAAATCTATGTTTTAAGGATAGAAAAGTTTAGGAATAGATGTATTTTAATGACCTAGTTTGTTATTGACAAACAAATCAGGTCATCCTATTTATCAATTAATGATTGTAAATTTTTCAATAATAGTTATTTTTTTAAGTATTTCTCAGTTTGACAGCTAAAGTGAGGGATTTCTCTAGCGTGACAAGGTTAAAGCTGTAAGTTATGACAGGTTCTTCTCCTTTCTTTGGTTCAGTTTTATCATTCAGTTCGAATCTTACTTTACAGATGGTGTGAACCAAAGCTGTTTTAATCTCCTGGTAAGCCAGCCTCATGCCAATGCACAGTCGAGGTCCATATCCAAATGGCATGAAGGCCATGACATCTCGCTGAGATTTGTTTTCTTCACTGAATCGGTCAGGATCAAATTTCTCAGGTTGAGGAAAGTTCTTGGGGTCCGTAAGAACAGAAAAGATGGGAATGAAAACAGCAGTTTTTTTAGGAATCGTTATTCCATTGTATGTTTTTGTTTCTGCAGCTTCCCTTGACATAACTGGTGCAGGAGGAAATAGGCGCAGTGTTTCATTAATGACTTGTTCCATATAGGTCAGTTGTGAGAGCTCTTCAAAAGTTGGAGATTCAGCTTTCACAACATTTATTATTTCCTGATACATTTTTTCCTGTTGGATAAAGAAATTATTATGTGAAAAACAATAAAGTAAAAAAATTATGTCTAATGATGGCGGATAATTGTACACATTTTTAAGTTTATACAAAAAAATATTATTTAAAACAAATGTTTCACTATGTGTTATTTAATCTAGCTGATACCAAGGTATAATCCAGGGTGACAGGAATGAGGTTGCACAAAACTGCATTTGTTTTGTTTTGTTTTTTTTTAATGAAAAAATAAAGAGCATTGCCAAAGTCAATTTAAGAAAATATAATAAACAAAATAAATTTTTAAAAAAGCTTACTAAGAGCTGCACAAAACTCATTAAGAATTATTTGTGGCTGTAATAGACACTTTTAGTATATTCTATTCAATAAGGATGAAGTGCAACCTAAACTCTAAACAATGGTCCTAGGCAGTTTGGGAGGTTGTCCAAGAAGTTATCAGTGAATTTTAGTCCCCAAAAAATTGGCTGGCTATAGTTTTTCTAAATCAAAGCAATGTGGATAAAAGCTTACATATGTCTTTTAGCCCATGGCTTTATTACAAAGCCTTCCCTTTACTAGAAAACATTAGGGGAAATGCTACTTACTTGAACATCAGGATGTTTAGCCAACAAGTAGTAACACATCTGTAATGTTGTGGCTGTGGTCTCAAAACCAGCAAAAATTATGAGCAGAGACTGGGCAATGAGTTCACCTTCTGACATAATTTTAGACAACTTGTTGTCAGTCAACTGGCTAGTAGTACCGGCTGAATGCCCATTGGTAGTAGGGTCATTATCAGCTGAAAAGTCAAGTTAATTTATTTTTAAGCTAATTACAACAATTTGGTTGATTTTTAATTTTTACATTTATAAATATACATTATTATTATTATATTTAATTTTGTTTTTGGTGAGTTTTCTATCCACTAAGTGTTTTTACTAAACTAAATGTACTTACCATTTGAAATGTTTGCACTTGCTTTCTCTGCAGTAATAAAACTCTGTAACAAGTCTTGTGGTAACTTTTGACCATTTCTTTCAGCCTCTTGTCTGTATTGAAGTGCATTGATTAAAAGTAAGTTGAAGTATCTGTCAGAGTCTGCATTCACAGCATCAAGAGTTCTCATTTTTAGTTTCTTGTGAAAAAAAAAGAATATATATTATTAGATTATATATAAAAACATACACAAATAAAAATAATCTTTAGAAATTATAAAAACTGAGAAATCACACTAACCATAAAAGTAATTCTTCAATTTACAAGTTTTAGCGCAACATTTAAGAAACGTCACAGCATAATTAGGTGATGTGGGCAAAATATATCACAGGAATCGAAGCTTTCATTCAGGTGGTTGAGATAAACAACATTTTAGTTTTAAAAAAGTAAAGTTCCCTTAACCCAAAAAGGCCATCAGGTTAGAGAAAGGGTAGAATTCTTATGTTTCTGTAACCCTGCTGTCTTTACCCCCCCGCCCCCCCCCCCCCCATTTTAAGTCATGCACCCATTTAAAGCTGGGTGGATGGACTAGTGGGACTTAACTTTCACTGGCACCTGGAACATTCCCTTGGTTCTCAGACAGAGCCACCCAAGGCAAAACAAACTCTTCACACTCAGTAATTTTACATATGCCACATTCCATTATTTACTGAAACATTTTTCTTTTAAAGTTACTACTGATAAAACTTACATTTACAAGAAATCCATGTATATTAGAAAACCTTATAATGAAAGGCACCAAATACTTGAAGATTTTGCTTTGAACCTTCAACAATTTTTTGCTGTAAAAGATAAACTCATCATCTTCACCACCCAGGCAATCTGAGTTAAAACCGAAGGCTGTGCGTGCAATTATTTCTCCAGTATACTGACCAGTGTTGTGTTTGATTGGAACAATGAAATCCTTTCTTGCGTAGTCTTCAAGGACTTGAGATAAACGTTTGGCTCTTTCGTTGATTGTCGACATGATATTTTTTAATTTGCCAGTACTATAAGACAAATTAAGAAAGTGTTTTGTAAAATTATCAGTGTATTAAAGTATACAATTAACTTACACAATTTTATTTTAATTATTTTCATTTTGACACTAGTACAACATTTGCTGAGTATGACCAGAATAAATTCATGACTTTATTAAATTAATTTTTTTTCATTTATATAAATTCATACTTAGTTAATTGATATATCAGAATTCAGAATATAAGGCTACTGAAATAATTATTTTTACTCATGTAATAATATTTCCTAAAAATAAACTACAAAAGGTAAAAAAAAAAATCTGTAATATTCATTTCAGCCGATGAAAGGTTATGCAGAAAAAAAAATGCATGGTCAATTCTTACTTGAAGAAAAATAAAAAATAAAAATAATAATTAGTTTGGTGGTTTTTTTTTTGTATTACCAAAGTGAAATTTCTGTAGTGCGCAGAAAGTAAATTAATTTTTTTTCATTCTAAGTTAACAAATGTTTATCTAAATGATGGAGCTATGATTTATAAAATGTTGACCTAAATGATGGAGCTATGATTTTTAAAATGTTTACCTAAATGATGGAGTTATGATGTGTCGAATTCTGCGCCAATCCTGACCTTTCAAAAAGAAAACACTTTTATTGATCTTTGAATGCGTGTGGAATTCTCCAGGTCTGTCCACAAAGTTGTTGAAATCTTTGACCATCACTTCTTTCAATATGGACAAATCTCTGGTGACCAACATCATCCTACCTTGTTTGAGTCCCACTGTGTCACCATGCTCTTTGATCAGTTTATCAAAACCTAACCTGTGGATTTACATTTAGTATTATTACTAAAATGACTTACTATTATCTTACATTCAATGATAATTTATTAAACCTGGCATGTGTGTGAAGTCCCTGTGAGGATGATAAAAAATCTCTTAGATCCTATAAACCAGATTTCGGACAGTTTTATGATGCCCTTCTTGCATCCCCACCATATCCAATAGTGCAATGGCCATGGAGGCAACACTGGGATATAGAGCAAACTTTCAACGTGACCTGAAATATCCTTTAATCCTGATCGGAGATCAAACAAGGGACCCTCAGGTCAACAGTCGAGTGAATGACCATTCGCCCCCTCCATCCTGGCAAGTAAAGTTATATATTTATGTCTCCTTAGCAGAGGCATATTTCATGGACTAAAAAAAAACAATGTTTTATACTTGGAACTTGAATTCTTTTCTTTGTCTTTTTAAAGAGGCCAAATGTTTTCATTTTCACTCAGGGCCCCCTACTGACATTAAAAAAGGCCACTACAAATTATTTGTTATTAGGTTCAAAAGATAGACATCTCATCGTTACAGACATACACAACATAAAAAAAATAATCATTTTTATTCAAGAAGGAAAGAATTTAAAAGTTTGTTATCATCTATATATACAATTTGATATATAGAGACAAAGATTTAACAAATGAATAGAAAAATTAATTCTTTGGAGAACAAATTTAAACAGAAATATTTAATTTGGTCAGAAATCAAAAGGTAGACCAGAGTAAAAAAAGTAAACTAAAAGTAAAAGGAGATAGATGAAGCATTGAGAGCCAAATAACATAGTGTGAGTCAAAACACTTCATTTAAAAGTAAAAAAAAATACAAAAATAAAAATAGAAATGAAAAATATCAATCCAATAAATATTAAAATAAATATACTATCTATAGTCTTCCTATAGTGTCTATAGTATATCTAGAATCTAGACTATCAGTCAGAAAAAATAAGTTTGCCAAAAAACAAAATATTTAGATTAGAAAGACAATCAAAATGCTCACAGCTAAATTATGAATATACTATCAAGCTCACTACATCGTTTAGCAATCTATTTATAAAAGAAAAATGAAGTAGCCTACATGAAATTGGGATAATTACAAGAAAGGCTATATGTCAAATAAAAAAAAAAGTTGAATGTATTTCTTTGTTTTCTTTACCTTTGATTACTGATAAACATACTAACGTGCTTGACCCCATACTTTGTCCAATTTTCAGTGTCCACTATATTCTGGTACAATAAATAAAGTGCTGTACTGATTGTTGCAATGACCAAATAAAAGGACCAATTTGTTAGCAGGGAAGAAACTATTGAAGCACTGTCCGCATCCATAGTCAGCTACTGACCACAATTATTCTCTGTAGTGACCTGTATAGTTAATCATAAAATAAAAGTTGTGATATGGAAGAAATGTAAATGCAGGCATATAGAGTTATCACTCAGCTTTCCCAAATCTTGTTATATAATTAAATTGTTTATATGGGTTATGTCACATAAAAAGAGAAAAAAAAACGGAAGCTTTCATCTGTTGTAAATGTAGTTAATCACAATGATGTAAGTCTAAGGAAAGTACTAAACAAATTAATCCAAAACAAAAAAAAAGGAGTAACAGATGACAACTTACAATCAAAATAAGTTTTAAGTCTGTAACATAAACCAGTCTGGTATCACTGTGTTTGTTAAAATAAAATTGTACCTGTTCAAAGAAAGTCTGCCTTTGTGAATCCAAATTATATGTTTGCTGCACAGACATACAATGACCAAGTGACCTTTCGCTACACACAGCCCGAGGGATAGAACATGACACAGTAGCTAGACGTATTTATACCCGTGTCACATTGAATAACTTCTGGAGGTTGGCTACTGGAGTTGAGGAAATGGAACTAAGCAGCTGCGTCATGACCTCGGTCTAAGCCAGTCTATATATCGACTGCATGCCTTAGCACTGGAGCTTAACATTTAGTCTAAGTACATTCGTACTGAGTATCAGACGGAGTAGATTTATTACAAGACAACAACCTAAACAATGTATTTAAAATGCTTCAAACCTCGAATGTTTTGTTTATCCCTCTGAGATAGATACATACGTACAAGACCGTAGCCAGAATTTTTTTTTTGGGGGGGGGGGGCTGTGCAGGGGCACCGAGAGCCAACACGGGCCCCAGGGCATGACATCATTGTGGGCCCCTTAATAAACAATACGTCGTGAAAAAATTGACATGGTGGGGCGGCCGGGCCCCCTTACAGATGCGGACCCCCTGGCAATGACCCCCCCTGCCCCCCCCTCTCTCGGCGTGCCTGGGGCTGTGCGGTTGGGGGGGGGGGGGCTGTGCGTAGTTTTTTATAAGAAAAAATTGGAACGCAATGATAAAGAAGTATATTTTATAATAGAATTTTAATTTTTAGAATTAATTGGGGGGGGGGGGGGCTGCAGTCCTTGCATGGATATATCGGTTGTTTGTTAATGATGCTTTTTACCAAAAGTGTGTCAATTGAATATTTGTGTTTATGATATGGTTTGCCCAGTTGGACCCGAGGACAGTGCCGTAGTGAGTTTAACTCGCGCCCGGGGCACAACACCTTTTTAATATCTTTTTAGCGCCCCCCCCCACCCTTTTCGAAAACCATATCATATTTTTTTGTAAAATATACCATTAGGCTGGCGCCTCTTTGTGAGTGACGCCCGGGGAATGATGCCTCCCCCCATGGCCCACCCCTCGCTACACCTGTGCCCGGGGGAGAGGGTATTTCTTCTAACTTTTAAAGCAGCATCAAAAAGGACATAAATTGAAGGACATAAACTTTCGAAGCACCCTCTACCTTGATATTTTGTTACAGCCAGCTAATCTTGTGCCCCAAGACAATCTGCGACTTTCTTATAGCCCCCCCCCCCCCCCACACCAAGGACAGTAATTTTATATCAGATAGCTGAATCCGACGACACCCCTAATTGCAGGAAACCCTGGCAAGTGTTTGGGTTGCAACCCCTCCCCTTCCGGTCGCACTGCCTGATGCATTTGCATCACTCTACTCCACGCCAGATCCACACATTTATTTTTCGTTACCCCATTGGAGCTGAGTGAGCCCCCCCCCCTAACCCCACCTATGTAAAGTCCTTGTCGTTATGTTGCGGGTAAAGCTTTCGAAAAGACGGCTACTCCTATTTAATTCCATCATATTTTAAAAGCCACCAATTTCAGTCCGTGTGTTGCCTCAACGACAGTAGCATTTATGGCATTGGCAGAGATTTTTTATTGATACTAGTGGGCCCTGGGCTAAAGTACCTGCGCAAGTCCTGATAACACAGAAATTAAAAGGAATGTGTATTAAAGGGATCAGAGCCAATTTTGGAGTCGTTGGAGGCCGTAGATAGAAACTTCCGGATATATATATATATATATATATATATATATATATATATATATATATATATTTAATGGCCTTTTTTCTAAAAGTACATGTTTGGGACCCTTTAGCATCATACCTAATTGCTGTAATACTGGAATGGGACTTCTCGGTAGAGGGGGGCCCCTGATTGTTTGCGTAGTTTGTCTATCCAAAATAACGGCCGTGAAAGGAATTCCCGCAAGAAGTGGGTGGCCCCTAGACATTCCTAAAGAACGGCTGTGAAAGGAATTCCCTCAAGATGTGGGTGGCCCCCTAGACATTCCTAAAGAACGGCTGTGAAAGGAATTCCCTGAAGAAGTGGGTGGCCCCCTAGACATTCCTAAAGAACGGCTGTGAAAGGAATTCCCTCAAGAAGTGGGTGGCCCCCTAGACATTCCTAAAGAACGGCTGTGAAAGGAATTCCCTGAAGAAATGGGTGGCCCCTGAGACAGTCCTAAAGAACGGCTGTGAAAGGAATTCCCTCAAGAAGTGGGCGGCCCCTAGACAGTTCTAAATAACGGCTCTGAAAGGGAGTCTCTCAAGAAGTGGGTGGCCCCTAGGCAGTCCTAAATAACGGCTGTCACTGGGAGTCTCTCAAGAAGTGGGTGTCCCCTGGACAGTCCTAAATAAGGGACTTGGTAAAGTGACTCTGGGCGGTGGTGTCGTTTGTCTAATCAGAAGAACGGCCTGGAAATACTGGACATAATTAATGTATCGTCAGTGTGTACTGACAAATAGTGTCATATACAATTTAACCTCTCGTTATGGTCACATTGATATGAACAATAGACAGAAAGTACTGTAATATACAATTTTTGTAGCCCATATTTTTTGTGGACACAGTTAATTAATAGAAGATCACCAGAGGTAATGAACGACATGTTAGCGGTTTCGGCTCCGAATGGAATGTCAACCCTTACAATGTAATACAGACCACAAAAGAAAGTTGGCAATTATAGTTCACCAAGACATTTTATTGTAATTTACTAATTGAAAAACAAATGTTTAACCAAAATCTGTGTTGTGTCACTTATATATATATATATATATATATATATATATATTTGTAGCCTTTTATATATTGCGTCATTTCTAAAAAAAAATAACGTATTTAAAATTTGAATAGTTAAGAAGTAGCATCTTTAATCATTGAGTAACATAGTTACAATATTGGTCATCTGGAGTATTGGACACAATATCAGTTACAGATACTAACAAATATATTCAGCTATGTATTAAAAATACCATTTAAATGTTTGGGACTTAATCGAAAAAGGAAATGTGGGACCACATATATCTTTCGCGAGAACCTCTCGTTATGGTCACATTGATCTGAACAATGAGAAATACACATTTTACTAAGACCCTCAGCCTAGTGACCTAAATAAATGGTCACTGAAAGGTAAACCTGGGGATTGTGTGACAATGTGAGCCTCACATCTATTTATACAAGTTTTCTTCTTTATGCCCCTAGTGTTAGCTGTTTGAATACAGTGACGTCCTCATAGATAATTATAGAGTAACGTATGTGTATGTGTATGTATGGATCTCTCGGTACAGCGGCACTGACATAGTTGTTGTATACACCAGTGCTTCTCAAAGTGGTGGGCCGCGGCCCCCTAGGGGGCCGTTGACTGTCCGGAGGGGGCCGTGGAATTTCGAAAAATGTGACACATAAAATATAATTAACCTAATGTATTGTATGTAAATAGTATTACTATATGTTTAAAATAAAATCTAGTTTATTTTATATGCTGCATCCTTTCACTCTTTCATTGTTAACATTAGAAAAAGCATGTATTGACTAGTAAAAGTTTGCATATAGTAGTTTAAAATTATAAATTTAAGCAACCTAAACCAAAAAAAAAGTAGGGGGGCCGCGCCATATTGATTGGCGTTCTAAGGGGGGCCGTGACTTCAAAATGTTTGAGAAGCACTGGTATACACAATATGCTCCATTCAATATAATAGTGCTATATAGGCCTACATGTATGTGGGATAGTACACTCACTATACACGTATGCATGACAGTACAATAAACATGTATGTAAGGCAGTGAACTACAGATGTATGTAAAACAGTACACTACACATGTATGTAAGACAGAATACTACATATGCATGTAAGACAGTACACTACATATGCATGTAAGACAGTACACTACACATGTATGTAAGACAGTAGATTACACATGTATGTAAGACAGTACACTACAGATAAATGTAAGACAGTACACAACACATGTACGTAAGACAGTACACTGCACATGTATGTAAGACAGTACACTACAGATGTATGTACGACAGTACACTACACATTATGTAAGACAGTACACTACAGATGTATATAAGACAGTACACTACAGATGTATGTAAGACGGTACACTACACATGTATGTAAGACAGTACACTACACAAGTATGTAAGACAGTACACTACATATGTATGTAAGACAGAATACTACATATGCATGTAAGACGGTACACTACACATGTATGTAAGACAGTACTCTGCAATGTAAGTAAGGCAGTAAACTACACAAGTATGTAAGAGGTACACTACACATGTATGTAAGACAGAATACTACATATGCATGTAAGACAGTACACTACACAAGTATGTAAGAAGTACACTACACATGTATGTAAGACAGAATACTACATATGCATGTAAGACAGTACACTACACATGTATGTAAGACAGTACACTACAGATAAATATAAGACAGTACACTACAAATGTATGCAAGCTGTACACTACACATGTATGTAAGACAGTACACTACAGATGTATGCAGGACAGTACACTATACATGTATGTAAGACTGTACACTGCACATGTATGTAAGAGAGTACACTACAGATGTATGTACGACAGTACACTACACATGTATGTAAGATAGCACACTACAGATGTATGTAAGACAGTAGACTACACATTATGTAAGACAGTACACTACAGATAAATGTAAGACAGTACACTACACATGTATGTAAGACAGTACACTGCACATGTATGTAAGACAGTACACTACAGATTTATGTATGACAGTACACTACACATTATGTAAGACAGTACACTACAGATGTATGTAAGACAGTACACTACAGATGCATGTAAGACGCTACACTACAGATGTATGTAAGACAGTACACTACACATGTATGCAAGACAGTACACTACACATGTATGTAAGACAGTACACTACACATGTATGTAAGACAGTACACTACACATGTATGTAAGACAGTACACTACACATGTATGTAAGACAGTACACTACACATGTATGTAAGACAGTACACTACACATGTATGTAAGACAGTACACTACACATGTATGTAAGATAGTACACTACACATGTATGTAAGACAGTACACTACACGTTTGCACGGGTCTACAACATTTGTTCACGGTCTGCATGATGGACATGCTCTAAAGAAAGGTCGAAGTTGAATATGTGTAACTTTGTCGTTATTTAGACATTCCAGTCACAGGAGGCCCCCACATTTTTCGAACGGCTGAGGGATTGTGGGATGTCCATAGTTTGGCGGGTGGGAGGTGTATAGTTTGGCGGGTGGGTGGTCCATAGTTTGGCGGATTGTCAAAGCCCACCACCAGTTTGGGCGGTTTTTTGTTTTTCATCTTCAATGTCAGTGTCACGTATATTCAAAAAACAAAAAAAAACGCAGTAAATTAAAAAAAAATACTTTAATAGTGACATGAAGTATAAAACAGTCATTGCATCTCGTGATTCTGAGAACGCAGTGGCTACGGTTCGGTCCGACCGAACCCGTATTTTTTTTCTTCGGGTACCAGCCATAGATATTGCTCCACACCCTAACCCTATCCCTATCCCTAACCCTAACCCTATCCCTAACCCTATCCCTATCCCTAACCCCTATCCCTAACCCCTATCCCTAACCCCTATCCTTAACCCCTATCCCTAACCCTAACCCTAATCCTGAAAAAAAATTCTGAAAAAAAAAATGTATATATGCCATGTTCCTTATAACCTAATATAATGGTTTTGGCTGGTGCCGGAGCCACTGCGTTCTGCGAATTATAAAACAGGATTTACTTATTTCCTATTAAAAAAATAAATGAAGGATCCTTGAGGGGGGTGGGGGGCACAAACCCTCCTTCCCCCCCCCCCCCCGCTGTCCAGGCTAATAGCACCAATGAGTCACAGATAGATAGTTAAACTAAGCGATTGAGTGGGAACTTCCCTGCTTTGGGGTGGGGGATAAGGGGGCTTCTCTGGACTTAGCGCATAACTTAAGTTTAATTTTTTGTTTTAACTAACATCTACCTATGTCCTGATCTATCTTGTGTTGAGAAAGAATTCTGTGATTTAGTCTCACATTCCTGCGTGTTTTATATATTTAATAACAATCAAGCCTCGACACGAGAAAGAAAAAAAATATGGAAAATGGCTTTTATCTTTTACATCCCCGGGGGTTGGGACAGAGGAGCCTCCATTGTCAAAGATTATTTAGGGCTCCAGAATTATATATGGCAATATTTTTTGGTATTGTCCCCTCCTTCCCCCCTCCCCCCCCCCACCCTCCAGATGTTCCTAGCTTCTGTATACGTAAGATCGGCTCTGAATGCAGTACAAGATGTATACAAAGTGTTATAACTAAAATATATCCCATATAGTTTTTCATTTACTATTCTTCGTTAATGCAGTGAAAAAAAATCGAAATAGTTATTATAAAATTACATGCGAATAAAAGTCCACAAGGCTATTTCTTCAAATGAAGCACATAGAAAAGACTTTAGGACAGTTCTACATCGAATGAAGAAAACAGTTAGTACTATTCTTGATTAATGTTTTATTTTTATGCATCACCATTCAGAGTACTAAAGTATCCATATTTCTGTATAAGACACTTAGTTGTATTGCTTTATCAGGAGTTAACAGACTGTTTCCTTTAATCCATATTTCTGTATAAGACACTTAGTTGTATTGCTTTATCAGGAGTTAACAGAATGTTTCCTTTAATCTTCAGTTCCTGACCAATCATTGGTTCTGTTCGGTTGTTTAGCTCCACTTTCATCTTTCTCAGAATGTAAATCAAAGCTATTTTTAGTTCCAGATTAGCTAATCTCATCCCAATGCACATTCTGGGCCCATATCCAAAAGGCATGAAAGCCATGGGGTCCCGTCCAGAGGAGTTTTTTTCACTGAACCTATTGGGGTCAAATACTTCGGGGTCGGGAAAATGTTTAGCGTCCATCAGTATTGCAGAGATGGGGATCAAGACCCCAGATCCCTTGGGTATGGTGGTACTCCCGTAGGTTCTCGTGGCGACGGCTTTACGTGAGACAAATGGAATAGGTGGGTAGTGACGTAGTGTCTCGTTGATGAACTGTTCCATGTAAGTCAGACTAGACAGCTCGTCTCTTGCGGGAACTTCTTCCTTGACAGTACTCTGGATTTCTTGGAACACTTTCTCCTGACATGAATATTAATTGAGGATGGTGAAATTTAAATTAATAAAAAAAAAATACGTCTCTCTTTCTCTCTTTCTACCTCTCTCTCTCTCTTTCTCTCTCTCTCTCTCTTTTTTTTTCTCTCTCTCTCTCTTTCTCTCTCTCTCTCTCGTTCTCCCTCTCTCTCTCCCTTTCTCTGTCTCTCTTTCTCTCTCTCCCTTTCTCTCTCTCTCTCTCTCACTCTCTCTCTCTCTATCTGTCTCTCTCTCTCACTCTCTCTCTCTGTCTCTCTCTCTCTCTCTCTCTCTCTCTCTGTAATGCTCCAAGAATGATTATTGTTACAAAACTTGAAAGATACTCAGACAGCATTGGGCCTTTGATTACATTTGGTACTTTACTTGTTATTACTTTTCATATAATTGTATCGACCCATTTAACCGTCTGGATGTTATCTCCTACTTTGCTCATCAACACAAGTTTAGTCTTGTTGCACTTATATGACAAAATAAATCTCACATCCCAGGACAAAATCCCAGCCCCCCCCCCGGCACCCCCAACTAGACAACCTTGTTTTAAATATCCCCGACATGGGCCAACTATGGCTCGCGCGCCATCGTGCTGTTTGATCAGGGCCCGCAATACGTATGTAACGTTTACATCTAATGTATATTAGTTCACATGACCACTTCACCCATCCTCTCTTTGGCCGGCTCTTTCTGTCAAATATAAGAACCTATTATGTCCCGAGATTTTAAACGTTCGCCCACCTCTGCAATATCTGATAGGCATAAACAAAACAAAAACAAATATACAGCGTTGGTCATACCTGGATGTCCGGATGTCTAGCCAGCATGTACAGACACATCTGTAAGGTGGTGGCAGTCGTTTCGAAACCCGCGAAGATGATCAACATGGACTGAGCCACCACCTCCTTCTCGGACAACGCCTTGGGCAAGTGACCCCAGCTGAGGTCAGTCGTATTATGATCACCAGGGTTTACGTCTTCGTCCACATCATGATGTTCATCATTGGCTGAAATTTTAAAAAGAAAGACAAAAATTAAGACAAAAATCGAAGCAATAACAAAACAATCGATACAATTAAATACAAAGATTGTTTGTTCATTGAACGTTCTAAAGGAAAGATGAAACTTTATATTGATATTTATTATCAATCAATTTTCAGCTCAGTGATAAAATGTAATGTATATAAACATTTAATAAAACAAGCAATTTAAGTCTTTTCCGTTTTGGACAAAGGACATTTTAGAGCATTTTCGTGTACGCTAACCCAGAGAGGGTAGTAATCATGTTGAATAACTGTTACAAAAATAAATAATGATTAAGCCCCTTTGATTAGCTTTTATTATTAATGTTTAAAATATAAGCAAAAACGGTACTTAAAACGCCCCCTTTTTCGGCCTTCAGAGGTCAGATCGCAAAATGGACTTTTGATGTACACTTGGCAGGCCAAGACCTACAAAATGATATATACAATATGGGTCTAGGACTTATGGTTGCTTAGATATAGGGCGCTCCTTTGTTAATATAGCTTATATAGTAAAAAACGGTACTTAATACGCCCCCTTTTTCGACCCTCAGAGGTCAGATCGCAAAATGGACCAAGGTGTTTTCTTGGCAGGCAAAGACCTACAAAATGATATATACATCATGGGTCTAGGAGTTATGGTTGTTGAGATCTATGGTGATGACGGACAGACAGACAGACAGAGAGACAGGCAGACAGACAAAACGGGGGCAATAGAGCATTTTTTTTCGAAAATGCTCTAAAAAATGATGGCAAAAATAAACCAACATAGAGACGAACGTAGCTTAAAAAAAGATCTCATGGTAAAAATGGAAGTCTGATGGTTAAAATGGAAGTCTGAAGGCTAAAATGGAAGTTTGGTGGTTAAAATGGAAGTTTGCTGGTTAAAATGGAAGTTTGGTGTTTTAGTTTAAAGGTGAAGAGATCGATATATGTTTATAAAGACAGCAGTACAAAATGTAATTTTAATCAATTTTTTTCATTGCAGTAGTTCGATTACCGTCAAATAAATGGTCACTTTCTGAATGGGCGTCAACCAAACATTGAAAGAAATCATTCGGTACTAGCTCCCCCCTGTGTCTCTTATCCAGTCTGTCCTTTAATGACTTGTGTAGAACAGAGTTAAAGTACATGTTGGACTCTGTACAGACGCTATCAAACAGCGACAAGTTGAGTTTCTAAGAATAAAAAAAGACATTTTTTATTTTCATTTCAATCAAATGTAAACACAATATATTCGTTCTTGGCTCTTCACAATGAATATCAAATATTAAATATTATAGAGAAAATATATTGTTTTCACCCCTACACCAATAAGAAATTAATATACTATGAAAATAAAAGACAATGTTTAGAGTCACTATACAGTTCAAATGAAATGACGTTTGGTAATAAAAAAAAAAGAAAAGAAACTAATTATGGCGGCAAATCAATGAAAACCAAAAATCATCGGTATTCAAAAAAAAAAAAAACCCGAGGTATAACTGTGAAGTGAAGTCCCTGTAAGACCCCGAGGTATAACTGTGAAGTGAAGCCCCTGTAAGACCCCGAGGTATAACTGTGAAGTGAAGCCCCTTAAAAACCCGAGGTATAACTGTGAAGTGACGCCCCTGTAAGACCCCGAGGTATAACTGTGAAGTGAAGCCCCTGTAAGACCCCGAGGTATAACTGTGAAGTGAGGTCCCTGTAAGACCCCGAGGTATAACTGTGAAGTGAAGCCCCTGTAAGACCCCGAGGTATAACTGTGAAGTGAAGCCCCTGTAAGACCCCGAGGTATAACTGTGAAGTGACGCCCCTGTAAGACCCCGAGGTATAAATGTGAAGTGACGCCCCTGTAAGAATGAGATGAAATCCCCTAAATCCTATACACCACTCTTGGAACGGTTTTTATGGTGCCCCTCTTTCATCCCCGCCATAGCCAATAGTGCCATGGTCATGGAGGCACAACGGGAGATACAGCGAGTTTATTCACTTGGACCTGAATTATCTATTGTTTCTCACCGGAGATCGAACAAGGGACTATCAGGTCGACAGTGGTTCGCTTTCCACACGACCACCCGTCCCCTTAACTGAAGATAAAATTACTTTATCAATTAGATTTAGCAAAATAAAAATACAAATTTTTATCAACATATAAAAATGGTGTTTGTCCAAGTAATACATTTTAAACTGCTTCTCTTCTATCTTAAACTTGTTTGGCACCAAGTGTCAAAATTTCATTTCCCAAATCCATGTTATTCTGATCCTTGAGATCTATTGTGGCTATTTTCTAAAAACCTTGATATCTATTGTGGGTATTGCCTAAATCATTGTTATACTAATGTGGGTATTGCCTAAATCATTGTTATACTAATCTGGGTATTTCCTAAATCATTGTTATACTAATCTGGGTATTTCCTAAATCATTGTTATATTAATGTGGGTATTGCCTAAATCATTGTTATACTAACGTGACTATTGCCTAAATCATTGTAATACTAATGTGACTATTGCCTAAATCATTGTAATACTAATGTGACTATTGCCTAAATCATTGTTATACAAATGTGGGTATTTCCTAAATCATTGTTATACTAATGTGGGTATTTCCTAAATCATTGTTATACTAATGTGGGTATTTCCTAAATCATTGCTATATTAATGTGGGTATTGCCTAAATCATTGTTATACTAATGTGGTTATTTCCTAAATCATTGCTATATTAATGTGGGTATTGCCTAAATCATTGTTATACTAATGTGACTATTGCCTAAATCATTGTAATACTAATGTGACTATTGCCTAAATCATTGTTATACTAATGTGACTATTGCCTAAATCATTGTTATACTAATCTGGGTATTTCCTAAATCATTGTTATACTAATGTGGGTATTGCCTAAATCATTGTAATACTAATGTGGGTATTGCCTAAATCATTGTAATACTAATGTGGGTATTTCCTAAATCATTGTAATACTAATGTGACTATTGCCTAAATCATTGTTATACTAATGTGACTATTGCCTAAATCATTGTTATACTAATCTGGGTATTTCCTAAATCATTGTAATACTAATGTGACTATTGCCTAAATCATTGTTATACTAATGTGACTATTGCCTAAATCATTGTAATACTAATGTGGGTATTTCCTAAATCATTGTAATACTAATGTGACTATTGCCTAAATCATTGTTATACTAATGTGACTATTGCCTGAATCATTGTTATACTAATCTGGGTATTTCCTAAATCATTGTAATACTAATGTGACTATTGCCTAAATCATTGTTATACTAATGTGACTATTTCCTAAATCATTGTTATACTAATGTGGGTATTGCCTAAATCATTGTTATACTAATGTGGGTATTTCCTAAATCATTGTTATAATAATGTGGGTATTTCCTAAATCGTTGTTATACTTATGTGGCATTGCCTAAATCCTTGACATACTAACTTAGTCAAAGTCATTTTTTTTTGAGAATATGGAAACTAAACGACCAACTATCGCCACAAATGGCAAAAGTACTGGCTGGCCCGGTGGCTAAAAGGGAGGAACAAAAAAAGAGTCTCAAAAGTGGCACTTAGTATGCAGACGTCTTTAATTCAAATATAGGCGGGAACCCATTTAAAGTTGGCTGGACGAAATTTGTTTTCATAGAGGTTCACGAAGAATAAAGATTTATGAGCCACTGAATTAACAAATTCTGAATATGAGATATTTGTTTTACCTGAACTAAAAATTTCTGCAACCATTTAAACTGGCTGAGAATCACCATGACTATCGTCATTATCATGTTCCGGGCTTTGAACATTTTCTTGGAGTAGCTGGTGAACTCGTCGTCTTCACCACCCAGACAATTGGTCTCCAGCCCAAAAGCCATTCTGGCAATAATCTCACTTGTATACTGGCCAGCGACATGTTTAACAGGCAGCAGTTCGCCCGTTCTGGCGAACTGCTCTAGAACTAGGCTTAGCCTTTTAGCTCTGTCCTGTACAGTTTCAATAGTGTTCTTTAATTTACCAGAGCTGAAATGTAGACAAAGCACACATACAGATATATACGGTAACTAAACACATTTCAGAAGGAAAAAAAATTGTACTTATCAAATAATAATGTAAGTGCATGAAGTTTAATTAATGCATCAATGTTGACCGTAATAATAAATTTAACATTTTAAATTACTCTAAAACTTGCTAAATGGGGAGAAATAGACAATTTTGTTGTTATTTTGTGTCTCGATAAAATTTATTAAAATATTGTTACAGATTTGCTTAATTCTAAATAATATTTTCATTCGAGAGCAGTGGTTCTAAAAGTGCGGTTACGACCTCTGGACTGTAATATAACCACAGTGCTCAATGAGCTAGTGATAATTATATACCGCCATTTTGTTGGAAACATCAAAGGGATGTCTACACTGTCCAAAACTCTGGTAAATAAATTAGAGACGTCGCGAATCCCGTAACCGTTTTACAAAAATAACATAAAAATCGAAATATTCGCACAAGTTCAAACCTTTACTTTGGAGCAGCAAGCATTTTCATATTTGCTGCTTGTAGTGTTTTACCCCGCAAAAGGCAAACCTAAACTGAATACCTAGAAAGATTGATTTGAATAGACAATCGTTTCCATTAAGCTTAATCTATTGGAATGTCATCGAAAAGTCGCAAAGCGTAAAAGTTTGACAGTCACTGTTCTAGACATTTTCGAGACTGATTCAAGAATATATTTCATAGCAAACTAAGTTTAAGCTATTCTAAAATCAATACATAAATGAAGTCCTCCACCTGAATGCTGGTGACATCGTCTGGCGAACTCTCTTCCAGTCCTGTCCACCCAGAAAAAACAAAGACCTGTCAATGGGCGACTGACTAATCACCACGGTGTTTCTGTCCACAAAGTCATTAAAATCTTTCACCAGGACCTTTCGCAGCAGATTCAAATCTCGAGTCAGTAGAATCAGTTGACGCCTGTTGAGTCCTACAGTGTCGCCATGTTCCTTTAACAAACCAAGAAAGTTCAACCTGGAAGTAATTGAATAGCGATTTAGATGAATGACGTAGATTTATGACGTAGTGTGTCGCTTCTGTGACAAGGAAATAAAAAGTATAATGTGAAGGGTCAAAATTTAAGCCGGAGCACCTACAGTCATAAAGTTATAAATCAATTTTTCTGTCAACCCTTTAAGACCATCGGGACAGTCGAAGTTTAGAATTCATGTTTTAATAACTTACTTACCCCCCCCCTCCGGCCCATAATCTATAACCCGAGATGAATGATGAAATCATGACTTTCGGACAACACCTATACATTGTTATTCCATTCGTTCACCCCTGCCTAGATACAAGTGGTCGAAATAGTACCATCCGCCATATATACTTGAGAACAAAGTAATGACCTTAACCTACAGTTTAAGCGCCAAACTGCCCACGACATAAGCATGGTATGTCTATATAAGACAGAAGACACAACGCATCTTATGAAACACCTGATTCAAAGATGACTTTGAATGTCTGAATGTCAGAAAGATAGATAATAAACATAATGTTTTACATAACACTCCAGTGTTCCCACTCAGCCCTTCATCCATCGCATCTAAATCAAGATAAAGTAATCGTTAAGTTTGACGCACAAGACTTAAAATAACACTATGATAAAGGTAATTTTAAGTGTAATAATATTTAGGAAAATAATGAAAAAATAAGCACTAGACTAAAATGTTTAAGTGTTGCATTCTGGTTGCAAGTCAATGTTGTGGCTTTTAATAGCTTCCACCGGCCAGAGTCACGTTACATTTATTTAATGTCTTACTGTCTGTCGGTCATGCTGTCGCTGTCTGTTGGTCATGAATGAATGACGACTGACAGTCAATTACCTGAAATTGAAGAGTCCAAGTTTCACTGCCTTAACACCATATTTCTCCCAGGTGTCAGTGTTGTAGAAATGTTGATATATTAGGTATATACTGGCACTGATGACAGTGATGATAAGACAGAGTGACATGTCACAACACTTCCTGTATGACTCTAGTTCCATCCTATAGTTTTAAACATAGAGCATGACAAGAGTCAGTGAGTGTTATACATGAATACTAATGTGTTCAAATCAACAATAAGTCATTTTTTGACCAGACTGTCTTTTAAAATATGTGATTTAATTTAGGTACAGACGGTATGAAGTTGTTACATATCCCTGGTAATAGGTCTTTAAATATAAAAATATAAAAAAAAAAATAATATAATAAGCTTTTATAAAAAGCATTTTAATGCACTATAAACGTAGTTTAGTAAACATCTCATTAAACGTATTTACATTTATTTAAATTATCATCAATAAAATTATAAGCGTAGGCGCCTATCTGATTGAACTCTCTTATGTTTAACGAACCGAGACTGGGTCCCTTAGGGCTCGTGAAATGAAACAAGCTGTGTCTCTCAACATCTGGAGACTGCCATAGAGCCCGATGGCCAGCGAGTTTCCCGACTCGTCCAGTCTGAAAGCCTCCAGACGTGGACACTCATATAGCAAATGATCCACCGTTTCCTCTTCCTCACCGCAATGTCGACAACGTGAGTCGTATTCAGGTCTCATGCCCCCAAAGTAGGCGCCAATCGGACAATGCCCAGTGCGGAACTGGGCTATCAGTGCCTGTTCGTCTCTTCGAAGCCTCCACCACGGGTCGGATTTAGAAGGTCGCTCCATATTCCTTCTTACCTCTCGCCCTGTGGTTCCTCTTTCCCAGTTCGAAAGCCATACAGTTTGTTCAAGGGTGCGTAACTTGGTGATGATGGACTCATAGGAGGCCCCATATGCAGTTTGCGATAAACTCCCAGAGGAGTCCATTCGGGTACCGGACTTTGCTAGGCCATCGGCCCTCTCGTTCCCAGGTAGGCCTGCGTGGCCTGGGATCCACTGTAGCGTCACTGCTACTCTGCGCTTTGTCATGAGTTGTTGGATGGCCTCCACCATGGCCTCCAGTCGTTGCGGCCATTCCCCTCGCCCCACTATGGCTTGGAGAACAGACTTAGAATCCGTCAGGATGACGACTTCCGACGGCGGAATCGCCCCCATCCTCGATCCTCTTGTCAATGTGCGCCACCGCCTCTTTGATGGCTCTCATCTCTGCTTCTGCTGCACAGAGAAATCCACATGGTCCTGCAACGTCCTCCATGAACCCTGTCTCGTGGTGGACGATGTGAGCACCGTATCCGGACTTATCTTTGCCATCCTCGCTGACGACTACGGAGCCATCAGTGTAGGCTAGGATCGCCCCTTCACGATAGGACTCGATTGTCTTCCTAGCTGCCTCTTGCAGCGTCTCTAGCTGACTGCTTTTCGTTACCTTGGTGTCTATCAGACTCATGCGTACCTCAGGCATGTGGGACTCCATGCCGGGTGGAGACCGGGAGTGGGTCTTCAAACTTTCTCGGTCAGTCGGAAGCTTTGCGTCCTCCGTCAACTTCGTTGCACAGTGCATGAATGACTTCATCGTGAGCCTCTTTCCTTCCTTCCAGGTATCGACCAGTTCCCTGTGGACAGTGATCTCCTCCAGCCGTTTGAACCTCTCGAAAGTGGTCAGGACGGCTCTGTCCCTGCGTGTATTGAGAGGTGCTACATTTGCCATGATTTCTACCGCGGCGGTAGGCGTTGTCCGAAGTGTGCCAGTTATTAGGCGAAGAGCTTGGTTCTGCACTTTGTCCAGGGTCTCTAGTGACGATCGGGACCCGTAGACTTGTGCCACCATGCTGTAATCGATCTGGGATCGGACTGCACCCATGTACAGTGATCTCAAGACATTTGCCCTCGCTCCCCAGGACGTGCTCGCCATCTTCTTCACCATGTTCAGACTCTCAGAGGCCTTCCTTGATACCTCAGAGATGTGCGCACAAAGGGTCAGTTTTCTGTCCAGTGTGACCCCCAAATACTTTGGCTTGTCTTCCCTTTCTATTGTCTCTCCGTTAACTTTCAGCTGGAGTGGCTTTCCAAGGATTTTGGTACCTAGTGTGAAGAGAGTATGGACCGTTTTTGAACAATTTATTTCTAGGCCCCACAGCCTAGAGTAGCAGCTAACTGAAGCCAGGTCTTTCTGGAGTGCTTTCTGAAGTACAGAGGCACTCCTTCCAGTCTTCCATATCGTGAGGTCGTCCGCGTACAGTAGGCTTTCACATCCTAGACAGTTCGGCAAGTCGTTGATGAAGGCCAGGAACAATGTACAACTCAGGGCAGAGCCCTGAGGTAGCCCTTGCTCTAACGTTCTTTTCCTCGACACGCTGCTCCCAATGCGCGTCATGATAGTACGATTACTGAGGAAACTTCGCAACCATGTGTACATTTCAGCGCCGACACCTAAACGCTGTAGCTTCAACAACAATCCCTGCCGCCAGACCCGGTCGTAGGCCTGTTTAAAGTCTAGGAAAACTACTGCTGTGGACTCACCTCTCTGGAAGTCGTCAGCTACTTTTTGGCATAATACCGTGACTTGGTCCATAGCACTCCTGCCTCTTCTGAAACCACCCTGACGAGGCGTAATCAATCCTTTCTCCTCAAAGAACCACATCAACCTTCTGTTAACCATTCTCTCAGCTACTTTCCCAGCACAGGAAGTGAGGGAAATGGGCCTGTAGCTTTCCACAGAGCTTGCGCTCTTACCTTTCTTTAGTATTGGCACTATGACAGCCTCCCGCCACCTATTCGGGAGGTCCCCGGTTATCCATGTCCGGTTGACGAACTCGAGGAATTTGCTCCGTGCTCTGGTGCCTAGGTGACTGATCATCTCGTTACTGATTCCATCACTCCCAGGAGCTTTACCTAGTTTGCACTGTCTGATAGCATGATTCAGTTCGCTGGACGAGAATGGGAACTCGAACGTTTCTCGATTTTCACCTTTTTTGCCGACTCTTTCTCCGTTGCGACGGACTTTGTCCAGGGCCTTCGACCACGTACTCTTCTTGTTTGACTTCCCTACTCCTGCAAAGTGCTTGTTCAGCACTTCGGCCTTTTTGTCATCGCTGACAATCGGCCCTGAGCCCTTTTGCAGTGGGGCGGGACACCTAACCGCTCCCGAGTTTGAGAGATCGCTCAATAATTTCCATGCTTTCCGACCTTCCTTCAGATCTAGCTTAGCGCATGTATCCGACCATTTCTGCCGCTTGGCTTCGGCAGCCGCCCTTTTGACCGTTTCCGACAATCGATTGTACTCTCGGCGGGCTTCCGCCGTTTTCCTCCTGGTGACTCTTCTGCGGGCCACCTGTCTCTGTCTCACTAGCCTGGCTAGGGCTGTAGTCCAGAATGGTCTGAACTTTTGCTTTGCATATGTCCTCGGGATCGTCCTTCGCGCAACACCCAGAATTGCATTCGCCAGCTTCTCGTAACAAGCGTCGATGGTATCCGCGTTCACATCCACCCTCTCCAGGGCAGCATCCGTAGCTGCCTTGAAGGCGTCCCAATCTGCTTTTGCATATACCCAGTGCCTTTGAGTCGGCCCAGGGCGTTTCCCAACCGGAGCGAACACGGTCGAGACGAGAACGGGCTTATGGTCGCTTCCAACACAGTCGAGCACTCGGATAGAGGTTGCGTCTACAATGTCTGCCGAGACCAACGTTAGATCTGGCCTGGTCTCACTGCCATTGCTGATGTGAAGCAGCGTTGGTGGAGACTCATGATCCTGCAATCGTATCAGATTTGTGCTGTTACAAATCTCCTCTACCTTATGCCCAGCCGCATCGGTGCGTTCATAACCCCAGGCGGGTGACATGGCGTTAAAGTCGCCAGCTACAATAGTGCCCGTCAAAGACTCAGCAATCCTCATGCTTAGTTCTGACTTGGGAGGGTTGTACACATTCGCACATGTATACTTTCTCCCATCCTTGTGGATTTCCAAGGTCAGGACGTCCGTCTTCCCGAAGCCTGTAGGCGAAACCCCTGGCATCGCAGATAGTGAGTTTCGAACAAGGGTGACAAGCCCCTGGCACTTGGTGCATCTACAGCGGTAAGCGGAGTACCCGGTTATGGTGCAGTTTCTTTTCCCAAGGAGACATTCTTGCAACATGGCAACGTCCACATCATTCTCATGCAGCATTTTGGAAACTTCGAGACTCTTGGGGATAAGGCCCCGTACATTCAGGTGGACAACCTTGAATTGAGTCATGCTCGTAGGCGCCTATCTAGAATTATCTATTTTTTTTTTTATTTATTACAACTTATCACCAGTGGCGCAACCTGGGGGGGGGGCAGAGGGGGGGGCTTGAGCCACCCCCCCCAGGCCAAATCATCAATACATAATTTACTTTATAAAAATACAAAAAAGACTGTCAAACTGTCTTTTTTCACTATAAGAGGCCCCCCCCCCAACACTTTTGCTGGTTGCGCCACTGCTTTTCACGTAATGGTGTAAAGTAATATTTATTTCAGTGTATTGTAATCACGAGTGATTTTGTTTTTAGTAATGATATTTATTATACATATTTGATATTATATAATTAGTTTTTTTATTTTAATTACAGTTTAGTACATTGTAATAGTTGTTCTTTTGTGTTTTTTTTTTAAAGTTTGTTTTTAAAATTTTAGGCTTTTAATACATTAGCTCTGTTTGTAGACTAATTATTTGATATTTGGAAATTTGAAATCAATTTGCACCAACTTCTGGAAGGCAAGTTGATTTGAAATTTTGAACACTTTGTATCCTAGATGACTATTTGAAAACTTCTGTGTCAATTGATTAAATTCGTATGGATCCCGAAGCTAATTACTTTTTTAAAAAAAATGTCTATTTAAAGATGGAAATGGGGGAAAGAAATTATGGCTGATTAAGTCTAGCTGAGTTCTGTTTTTTTTTTGTCTGATTCGATTTTTTCAATATAGTTTATACATTTTATCAACAAAAGAATTGAAATTCTATTAACAGTATATACAATAAGAAAATATTAAACCACATTTTGTTGTAGTTTTTCGTTCTCAAGCTATGAGCACAATTTATAAGTTTATGTTAACTATAAAAACAAAAACAAAAAAAAACTAGATAAATTCTTTTGACACTAAAATGTATACACTAAAAGATAAACTTTTGAAAAACAGACTTTTAATAAAAAAATCTTACATCATAATAACATTTATTTTTTTTTATTGGGCGCAAGACATGAATTAATTCAAATCCTACTTTTTTTAGATTGAAAAAAATTAAACTTTCTATATTTTTCACACATTTGAATATGGTTCCAGTATTTGACAAGTTTTAATGGTACTTTAAAAGCTTTGCGTTTGTTCCGGGGGGGGGGGCGTAAACATTAGTAAAATTAATTAGCTTCGTAGTGCTACAAAATATTAATTCATAGACTCGAAATTATCAAAATCACGTACGGCCATGCATAATCTACAGGTTCAAAAATTTAATTCCAAAACTTGAAGACAGAAAGTGAAACTCATTCAAAGTATTTAAAAAAACTAAAAAGACCGATAAAATATCCAGGTGAATGAAATTTTGATGCATAAAAATTATTTGAATTCATAATATTAGTTTCATATACATGAAACCAAAACTTGTCCTCATTTTAGATCAGTTATAATAATGTTATAACAACGTGTAGGTATAGAAATATGGCAACCAAAGTGGTTACATTAGTACAATGATTTGAAATAGGATTATTTAAATTTGTTTTAAAAAATAGTAAGTGAATAAGATGAGTACGCTCGCTGATATAGTTACAAAGTTGACAGGAAAACCCAAGGATCCATTTACCTCTAACAAAAAAATAAACCACAGAAATAATAAAACAGAAACAATAACAGCAACATACCTGGCCAATGTATGCAGATCAGTGAATACAACATACGGGCAACTATTTACCTGACTACGTCACACCCTCAGTTTAATAAGTACTAGACGGTTGCGTTTAGTGTTTAACTAAAACTTAATGATATCGCTAGTACAATGATTAGGTGTCAACAAGGCAGACATGAGAATATCATAATGTGACCAGATAAAATACAAACACCTGGACTTGATATGTACATATCTGTTTTTAAGATACAGATATCAGATAGAAATAAGCAGGCCCAAGGTATAATTATGAAAAATAATAATTATAGAAATCTTCTTTAATAACCTAGAACTGGAAGTCCATAAAAAAAGAATTATTGAATTTGAATGAAATTACTTTTTCAACGAACTTCTTAACCTAAAAATATTTATCATTTATGAAGAGCACAAATTACAATAATAATAACACAAGTAAAGTTGATATGGTTACTAATGTTCAACAAAATCCACAGAATAGAAAGTTTAGACAAGTGACAATTATGTTATAAATAGTCTAATCAACTTCCGCGAGTGTATGTATGTGTGTCAATATTTACTTATCGAAGCTAGGAGAGCTTTAAAAGAATTACTTTCAATAATTTTTTTTTTTTTTTGATGTGGCTATTTTGAAACTATTTTCACAGTTGTTTGTGTTTGACAGTGTTAGCTATCCGCACTGAGAGTGTCAATATCAAACTCAAAGTATTAATATGTAATGAACTAGTGTGTAGGTGGCACTGGTTTTTTCTTAAATCAACCACTGTCCCTACCCACAATGTGTTATGGGACGGTTGGCCGTGTTGTAAAGCGCTCGACTGTCGACCTGAGGGTCCCTGGTTCGATCTCCGCTGAAGACTAATGCATATTTTCAGGTCATGGTGAAAGTTCCCACTGTGTCTCCCGTGGTGCCTCAACGGCCATTGCACTATTGGCTATGGTGGGGATAAAAGAAGGGCACTATAAAAACCGTCCAATTATTGGTTTATAGGATCTAAGAGATTTCATTTAACCCTTACAGGGACTTCACACACATACAGTTGGTCGCCGACAAATTTTAGATGGGTTGCAACGAAATTAAAAAATTTATTATTGAAAATTCGATCATCTGTGTATAATGCATGTATTCATAATGACAACTTTATTGTTTGATTTGCTACAACACTAGAAGATTGTTAGTTTGCAAAGTAAAAGGGAAATAATCAATATGAACAATTAGTGACTCTTGAGTTCTCTTTTCTTGTTCTAGATTGTACATTTGTTGGCAACAACTAAAATAAAACTCTTCATAGTGAGCAGCGAAGAGTCATAGTTTGCGAACCATTGAAATAGTGTAATAAAAATCAATGAACTAATTAACTTGTTAATTACAGTAAAGAGATTATATAATATATAAGTAATATATTTTGATGTCTCATTGAAAGTTAACATTTTTCTTTATTCTAGTTAAATTACTTTATTTATTCTGGCCCTATGTTATGGCCTCCACATTTTGAATTGCTGTTTGTGATGTTCCACTAGTAAAACATATGTAAAATGTTACAACTAATTGTTTTGTTGTCAATAATTTTGGAAAGTTTATTTCGTTAAGAAAAAGTACAATAGTTTAAAATAGAAATATTCGTATGTAAATTGTAATGTTAACAACTAATTTATATTTTTTCATATTCGATTACTTTCAATAGAAATTCGTATGTAATGTTAAGAACTAATTTTTTTTTTCATATTCGATTACTTTCAATAGAAATTCGTTTGTAATGTTAACAGCTAATTTATATTTTTTGTTCCTATTCGACTATTTTCATGAGACTTCAAAATTCAACTAACAGTACTATCGTCTATCTCCACTTGACTATATAAATGTATTGTGTATGTAAACTTGGATAGAAATGTAAAATGACTTATTTAGTGAAAAATCAAAAGTCAAGTTTGGTTTTAATATAATAAATAGTTAGTAAAACATCCATATTAATACTAAGGTGATACACTGTTTCCCATCAACAGTTCAACCTCAAAAAGAATGTATAAAGTCAACCTATCACACACACACACAAACAAATACACACATAAAGCAACACACACACACATGAGCCACCACACACGCACACACACACATAGCCATGGAGGATAACCTTGTTCAGCTAATTGAACACAATTAGGTGCCGAATGAAAATGTTTGAACATATTTCATTTAACGTTCACAATGACACATCTTCTGATGGAGATCCAATTTGTCCTCAACTCCACATCTTCACCTCCACCACACTTCCCCCATCCTTTTCTTTTTGTTAGGGCCGCCCTCCCCCCCCCCTTGGCCCAACTTCCGGTGGCCCTAGATTAGTTCTGGACACCAACATTACCGTATGCTTTCAGCGCTCATTACCGCTGGAGAACTAAGCTATGATTGTCGTTTGATTCTAGCAAGGACATTTTCTTTTTTTTTTCCTTTCGGCCGGCAGACGAGATTTGTCCCGTTATAAAGCTTGCACGACAAGTTCCATCGCTGTGGAAGTCCTCGCCTCTCTCTCTCTCGCACGCTATCCCTACATTTTCTCTCGCACGCTACGAATTTTTTTTTTTCTTTTTCAGAATTGTTCAAATTGGAGCAAATTGTAACTTCATTTGGTTGTCTCCTCTTTTATGTTGGCCTTGCACGCCATGTTGGTCTATGGCTGGATGGGGTGATGATGTAGTGGACTTCCTGTTGTAATGGCAGAGATGGGGGAGATCTGTATTTGTAGCTAGTACTGGACCAGTCGAAGGGCTATGCGAACCATTGCGAGAATATTTTTTTTTATTGTTTGAAGATTTAAATATGATATTTTATTGAATAATTATACTATTATGGCTATTTTTCACTCATATGTAAATATTTAATCGGGTGGTTAGATAGGTAGAAAGATATAAAAAAAAAAGTAAAGTTCCCTTCTTAGCCCTAACGGGGCATCGGGCAGATGAAGTGTAGAATTCAACTGTTTCTATAACCTCGGCATATGAAGGGATTGTGTGGTTAGCACAACGCCCAGCCGCCTTTATTTCCCCAACTTAAGTCAGGTACCCATTTGCACCAAATTTCACCTGGAAAAATTCCATGGGCCTCACCGAGGATCGAATCCAGGACTCTCACGTTGTATCTACACCACTCGGCCATCCATCCCAAGGAAGATATAGATCAATAAATAATGTTATAAATAAATAAACTATTGTTTTATATGTACAACAGATACATGTCGCTCGAGTAGTTCCACCATTGTTGTTGATGGGTGTGTCCATGTTGCGATGGGTGTGTCCCATTGTGGGAAACATCCCCTACACTCTATTATCTTGTCAGGGCCGTAACACAGTTCCAGGGCTCAATGTCTCTGTTGACGGGTGTCTTTGACTAATTGTTTACATACAGCTGCTGTACCCACTGACCCATATAATAACTGAAGAGCTGAACTGGAGTTTATGGGAATCATTGTCCGCCATCTTTGCACGCGTAGCCTATTGCTTTTGATGAATGGTTTAGAAATCATTCAACGAGAGAATATATTAGTATTTATGACATGACATCATCAAAAATATTATAATGTAATAAGAAAGAAGATTGACGCATTAAGATGTTAAACATTGTATGTTTTTTGTTTTTTTTTTAAATTATTTTCTTGAGTTGAGCTGTCCTGTTTAGTGTGTGGAGTCACTGTAATGATGAAATGAAATCTCTTAGATTTTATAAACCCCAAATGGGACGGTTTTTGCGGTTCCTTAGTTTCATCCCCATCATTACCGACAGTGCATTGGCCATGGAGGCACCACAGGAGATAAAGTGGAGACTTAAACCTTGATCTGAAATATCGATTAATCCTCTCAGGAGATCGAACCCGGTACCCTAAGGTCGTCAGTCAAGCGCTTTATCTTAGAACCATCGGCCCCCCCCCCCCTTAAAAAATCACTCTTTAAATGGGGATAGTTTTCGTTAATGTTTTTGTTGTTCACTTCTTTCACCCCCCACCACAGCCTGGAGTGTAATGACCATGGAGGCACCACGGGAGATATAGCTGGGGACCTAAAAAAAAATCCATTTATCCTCAAAGTAGATCTCATGGCTATTACCAATATATATTATTTAATCAATATATTTTGATCCACTGGAAGTGTAGGGATGATGTTGTGTTCCATGTAGAAATGTTGGTTTATTTCATAAAGTTCAACACTGCTAGTCCACTATTCACGCCGTGCCCCTAAAGTGACCATCTGAGTCCTGACTTGTTCATATATTTTAGCTCTCACGCCATCTTGACTCATGTCTAGGGTGGGTCTGTTCATGTGACACCTTGAACCGTGTCACCATGATAACTCTAGTCACCCAAAGCCAGGCCCACCAACAGAAATTTCGGGCCCTTGGGCAGGGCTGTCATGCCCCCCCCCACCACCGTGCTGATAATAATATTTTCAAAAGTTGATTGGCCACCTCATTCCGGGCCCCTAACATTCGACGGGCCCCTGGGCATTTGCCCCCCCCCACCATCTCGGCGGGTCTGCCCACAGCCACCGTCTTACCTCGGAGGTATGGACTATATATAGGGGGGGGGGAGCGGGATTGATGGAGCTGTAGAATATTTCGCACACAAACATTTAAACATTAAAGGACCGTTAGTTTATTAAGGTATTTCTTTTTAGTTGGGGAAACATCTTTAAGTGTGTCTGTGTGTGTGTGTGGTGGGTAGGGGGTGGGAGATGTCAAAAGTGTTTGTATAATTCACGAGATTTAAAAAAATCACATCCCAGTGTTTGTCGTGTTGACCCTCTAGCAAAGTCAATATGTGATGGTCACCCAATCATGGGCATCGCTAGGAATTTTTCCAGGGGGGGGGAAATTTTTCCAGGGGGGGGGGGCAAATAACAACTTTATGACATTTTTTTTAAATGTAAGGGGAGGGGAGGAAATGCCCTCCTCTTATATGACATTTTTTCAAAATGTATGGGGGAGCATTTGCCCCCCCCCCCCATGAATACGCCCATGTACCCAATACCAACCAAAGATCCACATAGACGTAATATAATTCTTCTATGTGGTCAAACGGAGTTCAGGAATATTAGTTTTAATTGATTTTAAAAAATAAACAATTCACACAAGTAATCGGTAGCTGTAAGTTAAATGAATTCAGTGACCTAGGAAAACATAACCTTTTTTAATTATCACATAAGCTCCAGGTCTTTTCATGGCTGGTTGACCGGGCTGTCTTTGTTTGGTCAAAGTTGACTGGACAGTGAAATAAAACACACAGGTTAGATCCCCCTCCCTCCCTCCACCTCTTTCTACCTGCAAGGGACAGACTGGCTAGAAAGGAGACAAACGAATACAGGTAGATGGTAAATAAACGTTTTATAGGGGGCATAATTAGAGCTACACCAAGTCTGGGTGGTAACTTCACTAGAACGAAACTATGTACTTTACTAAAATATTATAACAAAATTCGATCATTTTTTCCGCTAAAATTTTTTTTTATTGACATTGAATAAGTAAATGTGTTTAAAATAAACACACACACACACACACACACACACACACTCACACGCATGAATTCATTAATTTCATATTGCCAAAGGTGGAGTTTTTTGGAATGGGTTTCAGTGAATGCTATTATTTTGTAAATTATCCGACAAAACGACAGTTCTATAACTCAGTATATATTGTTGTAAGGAAATATATGACGTACAGCAAATATGGGTTACAACAGACTGTGCACTATTAAGTATTTACTGATTATGGTTTATTACGGCGTATTACTATGACCTAGTGTGAGCAAAGAGAAGCTGAAAATGGAGTTACAATATTCATATAGTTGTGAAGATAAATACATTTCTTTAAGGCGTTGTGTCATTGTTGAGTGCAGTTATCATTGTGCCATTGTTGAGTGCAGTTATCATTGTGTCATTATTGAGTGCAGTTATCATTGTGTCATTGTTGAGTGCAGTTATCATTGTGTCATTGTTGAGTGCAGTTATCACTGTGTCATTGTTGAGTGCAGTTATCATTGTGTCATTGTTAAGTGCAGTTATCATTGTGTCATTGTTAAGTGCAGTTATCATTGTGTCATTGTTAAGTGCAGTTATCATTGTGTCATTGTTATTGCAGTTATCATTGTGTCATTGTTATTGCAGTTATCATTGTGTCATTGTTAATGCAGTTATCATTGTGTCATTGTAAAGTGCAGTTATCATTGTGTCATTGTTATTGCACTTATCATTGCGTCATTGTTATTGCAGTTATCATTGTGTCATTGTTAAGTGCAGTTATCATTGTGTCATTGTTAAGTGCAGTTATCATTGTGTCATTGTTAAGTGCAGTTATCATTTTGTCATTGTTAAGTGCAGTTATCATTGTGTCATTGTTGGGTGCAGTTATTATTGTGTCATTGTTGAGTGCAGTTATCACTGTGTCATTGTTGAGTGCAGTTATCATTGTGTCATTGTTAAGTGCAGTTATCATTGTGTCATTGTTAAGTGCAGTTATCATTGTGTCATTGTTAAGTGCAGTTATCATTGTGTCATTGTTATTGCAGTTATCATTGTGTCATTATTATTGCAGTTATCATTGTGTCATTGTTAATGCAGTTATCATTGTGTCATTGTAAAGTGCAGTTATCATTGTGTCATTGTTATTGCACTTATCATTGCGTCATTGTTATTGCAGTTATCATTGTGTCATTGTTAAGTGCAGTTATCATTGTGTCATTGTTAAGTGCAGTTATCATTGTGTCATTGCTAAGTGCAGTTATCATTTTGTCATTGTTAAGTGCAGTTATCATTGTGTCATTGTTAAGTGCAGTTATCATTGTGTCATTGTTATTGCACTTATCATTGTGTCATTGTTATTGCAGTTATCATTGTGTCATTGTTAAGTGCAGTTATCATTGTGTCATTGTTAAGTGCAGTTATCATTGTGTCATTGTTAAGTGCAGTTATCATTGTGTCATTGTTAAGTGCAGTTATCATTGTGTCATTGTTAAGTGCAGTTATCATTGTGTCATTGTTAAGTGCAGTTATCATTCTGTCATTGTTAAGTGCAGTTATCATTCTGTCATTGTTAAGTGCAGTCAGGGCCGGCTTTAGCACTAGGCATACTGGGCATTTGCCCAGGGCCGCCAAATGTAAAGGGGCCGCCAATTTTGTAAAAATTATTGAAAAAATTTAAAAGATCACAAATTATTCACAATGTTTTAAAAATCTAAAAACACGATTTTTATTTTTATTTTCGTTCAATAGTTGGCGCAAACTAACGATCACAATAATATCATTGTTATTAACCCTTTACCCTAGTTTACTCTGTCAAGCAGGACCGGTGTACTGTTTCTGTTGTAAACTTTTTTCTAACGCTTCTAACTCATTTTCCTCTGACGGTTATAATAACTGGAAACATTTTCTTGCAGTTGTCGGCCTTCATGAAACATCATGTAACCACATCACCGCGCAGATAAACTGGATCGAAATGGAGAATAGATTGAATTTAAATATAACGATTAATAAAGAAACTATTAGATTAATGAATGCAGAAAAAATGCATTGGTGTGGTGTACTTGAAAGGCTCCTAGCTATTATCCAATATTTGGCTAAAAATAATATTGCATTTCGAGGAACAAATGAAAATTTGAATTGTGCTAACAATGAAATTTTTTGGGATTGGTAGAGCTGTTAGCTAAATTTGATCCCGTTTTGCAAGAACATCTTCGCAGAATAAACAATAATGAAATTCATGATCACTATTTAGGTAAAACCATGCAAAATGAATTTCTGCATTTGATCAGCCAGAGAATTTTAAAGAAAATTGTAGCCAGCATTATTGAATCAAAGTATTATTCTGTCATGTTAGATTGTACACCGGATATTAGCTACCAAGAGCAAATGACATTAATCATTCGGTATGTTGAAATAAACGAACAAACTATGAATATTGTGGAGCGATTTGTAGGTTTTATACCAACCGAAAATAGCACTGGAATCGGACTTGTTAATGCATTTTTACAAAAACTTGATGAACTGGGTTTGTCAATCGCAAACTGTCGTGGCCAAGGATACGATAATGGCGCAAACATGCGGGGTTGTAATAAAGGGGTTCAATCCAGAATTTTGCAAATAAACAAACGAGCATTGTTTGTGCCATGCGGTTGTCACAATTTGAACTTGCTTCTTGGAGATATGACTCAATCCTCTGTAGTTGCTAAATCTTATTTTGGTATTGTTCAGCAAATTTATTTTTTATTTTCTGCATCAGTTCAAAGATGGCAAATCCTAAAAAAACATGTGAAAAATCTTATAGTGAAATCATTGTCCGACACTAGATGGGAGTGTAAAGTTAACAGTGTAAAAGCCATTCGCTATCAAATTGGTGATATATACGACGCATTGGCTGAGGTCTCAGAAACAGCTAATGATCCAAAATGCAGAACAGAAGCTAATTCTCTAGCAAAAGAGTTAAAAAACTTCACGTTCCTTGTAACATTGTCAGTTTGGTATGAAATGCTAAATAAAATAAATTTGCTAAGTAAGACGATGCAGCGTGATAACATAGAATTTGATCTAAATTTGGAGCTACTACAAAAGTTGCGTGAGTTTCTTATTTCGTTCAAAGAAAATGGCTTCCAGGCATCGGAAATTGCAGCAAAGTCATTAGCAGAAGAGCTGGAAATGAGTGATGACGAAATGGGTTTTCCAGCAATTGTTACTTCTTTGAGACGAAAAAGAGTTAAAAAACAGTTTTTATATGAATCTGCTGAAGATGAATCAGTGCAAGTTCCCAGAGAAAACTATCGGATATGTTTCTTCAACGTGTTGATGGATCAAGCTATAATGTCTTTTAATGAACGATTTGAACATTTAACCAAATTTAACAATAATTTCAGATTCCTCTTTAAAATTTCAGACTTGAAAAATCGTGACGACGCAATGCTAAAAAAACAATGCAAAAACTTACATGTAGTATTCTCTGATGTTAGCAATTCTGCCTCTGCGCATTTTCCAATCACGGAAATCGATAGTGACATCGAAGAACTCAATTTATTTACTGAACTAAAAACGTTAACTTTTGCCATACCTGAAGGTACATCTCCACTTGACGTGTTAAAGCATATTAATGCACAACGATTAAATGAAGTCTTTCCAAATGTTACAAATGCTTTACGCATTTCGTTAACAATACCTGTTACTGTTGCATCAGCAGAACGCAGTTTTTCAAAATTAAAGTTAATTAAAACTTATTTGCGCTCCACAATGACGCAAGATAGGCTGGTAGACCTTGCCCTGATTTCCACTGAGAATGATATAGCATCATCGTTGGATTATGCAAGTTTAATTGACGAATTTACAAGCACAAAGTGTAGAAAAATTGTCCTGTAAATAAACCTAACTGTTAAATTTCATAATTCTGAACACAATATTCTTTCGTCTATTAATTAATTATTATTAATAAAAAATTGTTTACTAGTGTCACTATCTAGTCCAACTTTGCTGTTCATGATTACTATATAAAATTAATATGTAGAGGGGCCGCCATTTTACTTTTGCCTAGGGCCGCAAAATATCTAAGGCCGGCTCTGAGTGCAGTTATCATTGTGTCATTGTTAAGTGCAGTTATCATTGTGTCACTGTTAAGTGCAGTTATCATTGTGTCATTGTTAAGTGCAGTTATCATTGTGTCATTGTTAAGTGCAGTTATCGTTGTGTCTTGAAGTTGTATTCAAGGTTGTTTCCTGGGCAATTATTATTTGCAGAAAATTTCGAAAGAGTTTGAACTATTCATAGCTAATTAGCAATCTGCAAGTTACACATACAATACAAGATTTACAATTGAAAATAAAACATGATGATTGGTTACATTAATTATTTTACTAATCTATTTTTGATTTTAAATATTTTTATTAGACTCGAGATAATTGTATTTTGATAAAAATGAGATAAAAATGAATCTAAATATATGTGCATAATGTATACATGTATACTAATATTAATTAATTTACACACACCCCCACACACACGCACACACACACATATATATATATATATATATATATATATATATATATACATACATACAGAATCACATTGAACTTCTGTACAAACCACCGGTGACTGACAGAGTACTCAACATAGACACAAATCAATAATCTTTAACTATGAATCGATGAAACGAGTTATTAAAAGCATTTCCCCAAATCTATAACTTGATTTGTTAATCAATACAGTTAATGAGTAAATCAATAAACCACTGTAACTTATCAATGAATCATATCTCTATCCATCATCTTGATTATATCTGGCACACAAACCCATACCACCGAGGTAATTAGTCACCTATTAGGTATTCTAGTGGCAGTGGCATACCTGAATAAAAGAAAACAACCTGTCATAAGAAACTGTCTCACCTGGTTATATGGATGGCAGGGAAGGGGGTGTATCATGAATGGAAATGATATTTTGATATTTAAAATGTACATATAAATGACGAGGGGGGACAGATGTAGTGTTGTTTTAGTCCCAGGTCATATTTTAGTTTCAGTTTTTATTTCGTTTTTTCTGTAATAATTTCAGTTTTCGTCTAGTTTTAGTCTTGCTTCTAATTTTAGTTTTAGTTCTCGTTGACGAAAACTCAACATTTTCGTCAACGAAGTTTTTAGTTTTAGTTTTCGTCAACGAAAACAACACTAGACAGATGGTCGTGCGCTTAAACGCTCGACCTGAGACCTTAAGGTCCCGGGTTCGATGTACTGTGAGGACCAATGGATATTTCAGGTCATGGCGAAAGTCCCCAGTATATATCTCAAGTGGTGCCTCCATGGCCATTGCACCTTCGGCAATGGTGGGGGGGGGGGTTGAAAGAAAGGCACCATAAAACCCGTCCCAATAGTGGTTTATAGGATCTAAGAGATTTCATCTCATTCTTTTAGAGACTCCACACACTGTGATCAGTCGAAGTGTTACATTTTTGTTTTGAAGGATTCCAAAAGGAATCGGAGTCCATAGCACGCGCCTGGTGCACACCCCCGTTGTATCCGCCTATGTTTAAACATTTACTTGATGACACGTGATTCCGATCGTGACATTTATAAATAGAATAGATCTCTATAAAATGAGTGTTATTTATTTATGTTTTATACATGTATACACAATGACACGGAATTGAGCGACAGTCTTTGCTGGAAACATAAAAACATTAGAATAAAACTCGTATATAATATGATAAAGTACATGAATGTCTATTAAAAGTCCATGTAATCTCCATACTAATGTGAAACAATGTCCAGGTAACTTCCATACTAATGTGAAACAATGTCCATGTAATATAAATCAAAGTCCTTCCGTTTCCACCTTTATCTGAAACAATAGACGGGATTAATCCTGTGCGGTCACAAAATAAATAATCTAATTATTAAACAAAATGTTTCGGTGTTTAAACTGTCATTTTATACAGAAAATAAAAAAAAAAAGTTTGAACGACTTAGCAACGAAACAATTCAATCAGTTTAATTTTTGTCGTAACTTTCAATGCAAACGAACGGCCGCGGGGAGATAACCGAGAGTGTATTTAGTTTGAACTTTGTAATTTTAAAGTGAAATTATTTTGTTTGACGGTGCCGGACCGCGGTAGTCAACTCTTAATACGTGTGTTTTTCTCCTTCGACCCCCCCCCCCACTCACCCTTTCCCCCCAAGTTGATTTGTGAACTGTTGGTCGGTCCCATGATCTCCATCAGTTGGAGATACTCACATAATACACACGCACACACACACACACAAAAAACAACAGCTACGCGGGAGTCGACAATCGCGGCGTCAACATACTCCATCTTGGCCATCGATCCGTACGTCGCCACGGTTAGACCACGCCCCCTTCCAAAGAAGCGATTTTCCCCCCTCCCCCCCACCTTCCCCCCCTCCCTCCTTCCCTCTACCGACTTCCCCCTCCCCTCCCTCCTTCGCCCTGTAAGACCCAGGCCACGGGGATGGTCGGTGGTGGCTTCACCGTGCTAGACATGACTGGTTCAATGACAGATTTGTTAACTTCGCCCACTGCATCCGTCCGTCCCTCCCTTTCGTCCCGTCAGTGTATCGATCTGAAAACGGATCGATGGAGCCGGCCCTGGCCGTCTAACTTCCTGGCCTCTTCACGCGCGGCTCATCAAAAGTCGAAATAGAATTCATTGACGCTCGAGGAAAAGACAAAAAAAAAAACTTTTCATATCCCGCCCTCCCCCCTCTTCCCCATCTCCCACAATGTCACAAGCCCCACCCCTCGAGGTGGGGTAAAACCCGGGTGCCTGATTCTTTTCCTTCCACAGACCGTTCCTCCAACACACTCTTGTCACCGGTAGTGCCAGGCAGAGACAGGAATTCCTTTCGGGAAATTGGGCTTCGGCCTTTACGGAAACCGGGCCTCAAACTGGATAATTGTGAGAGGAAGGAGAGAAGGAAAGTCCCTACATACGGAGGGATTCTGAACGGGAAACAGGTGTAGCTGCTTCTACAGGGTCTTCCTCTTAGCCAGTACTGCTACATTCCGACTTTTCTCGCTTCCTGTTTTGGCAAAAAAAAATAAAATCGTGACTTCTTTTTTTTTCTCTCGCAGCGAATTTTTTATGATGCGATTTTTTTTTTATATACACTTTTGATTATTTTATTGTATGGTGACAATTATTTCCTTGATTCTACCGGAAGAGATGATGGATAGAAGGGACTTAACAAATAGTACCTGTATCTGATGGCATTGTTCTTGGAGTTTGGGTCAATCAGTGCTATACCTATCTGGAAGTGGTCATCTTTGGTCAATAGAGCTAATGACCCCTTTATATCCTGTTCAATACCGTGACCTAAAACTTAAAAAAAAAAAACGTGTTGCTGGAAATGAAGAAATATCTACTACATAAATAACTAATCATCAAAGTGTAGAGTTCAAGTATAAACAGCTGATGTGTGACAGTTTAAAAATCACGTACAAAAGAGACCATATTGCCATAATAAACCTTTAAAGAATAGAAATGAGTAAAATAACACAGAAACATATCAATGATGATTCTAATGTTAAATAGATCAACGCTGTTACAGAAATATTTACCTCATTTGTCATAAAAGCAAAAAAAAATCATCAGAATATTTCTTGTTAGATACATGAATTATGAGATCATAAAACTGTAGTTTGGTACATGTGTAATTAGACACTAGACAATCTGTTTAGTAGGAAAGGAAACCGAAAAAAACATATATAGGTAATTGACCAATGTACTGAAAACAAATGTTTAAAGACAAGACTTGTATTTTTGTTACCTAGTAACACAACATGGTGTTATATTTTTCTTTTAGTTCTTTGACACAGAAGAGTGTCAAACATTTGCCTTGGATATCTGAGTCCGCAAACAATGATAATATAAAACACATAGCGTTTAATTGTTGTGTTAAATCATGAAATCTCTGAGCTGAACTTATGGTTGGTTTTCATTGATAGAAAAAATTTCATACAACTAGTGCTGAAAGACAAATGCCAGTATACATTGTATGTGAATAAATAGATACCAGTATAGCACAATTGAGACACTCAACTTTCCAGACACAATGCAAGGCTTAATGCAGCAAGATTATTACAGGGCGTGCAGCACATTCTCCTCCCTTCCTGGAATGATGTTTCCAGGTGAGTACTATTGTTAGTTTGTAATTAACTATTCATATGTCAGTTACTATTACTATTTATACATCAAACGCAATGGCTAGATATCAAATAGTTCATCTGGAAACTTTTAGTATTCACGTTAAACAAAAAAAAAAAGGTAAGACTAAACCGATACAGTTTGGCTCAATGCGTCATTTAGTTTGGCTCAATGGCGCATTTACGTTGTGAGTCCGATATGCGTGGAATAGATTCGAGCCCATCTCCCCCAACCCGTGGTGTCCTCAAGGTCGTTGCACCCTATGTCACAGAGTGGATAGGAAAAGAGTACTGTAAAAAAAAGAATAAACTGTCTTAACAATGGTTGTAGGTTTAAGATATAAAATCTCAGGCTCTGTGGGACCTCATAAAAGTAAGCACATATTTGAATCGGCTTGTAAAGTAGATAGAAATGTATAGCTTTAGGTCTACATAAAAACGTAATACAAATCAAAACATTACGATGGTTAAAATACTTTTGTTTTTTTTTCAATATTGTTTACGTTACTGTAATTTAATTTGGTCTAAAGTCATCAATTATGACGCTTCAATAACAAATATTAAACCGAAGTGTTTCTGTTAACGTTGAAATCTAAGTTTGTCACACTTGTCAGTGACACAATTATTCTACGTCACGATATTGTCAGTGTCACATTTTTATCACTGACACAATTATTCTACGTCACGATATTGTCAGTGTCACATTTTTATCACTGACACAATTATTCTACGTCACGATATTGTCAGTGTCACATTTTTATCACTTATACAATTATTCTACGTCACGATATTGTCAGTGTCACATTTTTATCACTTATACAATTATTCTACGTCACGATATTGTCAGTGTCACATTTTTATCACTGACACAATTATTTTGGTTTTTGATTTTGCCAATATCACAATCAACGCGTGTCACAAATTTGCAGTATTTTCGATCCTACCATCACAAAGAATTATTTTTTTATCTATCTGGATATACGTTCAATTATATGTTTTTAATGTATATTAGAGGTAGTAATATTGAACATTACTTCTGAAATGATTGACTCAAAGCAAATTTCTCTTGTAAATGTCTACAAGCTAATAAATTTTAAATAAAATATTTAAAAGACTTATTGTTAAAAAAAAAGTACCTTTATAAATATTGAACTACTAGTGTAAGTTTTGAATACACCCATTTATAACAGATGGCTCAATGCTAACTATAAATATAATTAATAAGGTTATTTAATTCATATTTTAACCATTAATGGTGCACCAACAGTGCCATACTTTGTTTCTAAATGTAGCCGACAATACAATCGTCTGACGTGACGTAAGAAAATATTTACATAACGTCACCCCCCCCCCCCTTCAACCCCACCTCACCCTGACGCTCGTTGAGTTTCATTATTTTCTGATGGACACAATGTTACATTTTAATTTACAACATTCATTCAATATTTTTTTTTAAAATTATGTCAGTTTAATTTTAATTTATAACATATACCGGTAATGAAAAGAAAGACATATTAAAAGTAATTAGAAGAAAAAAAATATATTAGTATTTATTTGGTTTTATTTTCAAAACTGCATATAATAGTAAAAAAAATATCACGATCAAACAAGTACATATGTGTAAATTATAAGGAAACACGGGCTTCAAAGTGCGATTTTGTGTGTGTGTGTGTGTGTGTGTGCGTGTGTGTAATTACACTCTCCTGATGTAATTAAAAGGGCAGTTAAAATTTTAATAAAACTAAATACAGTACATTCTCTTGTTACATGGACATAAAATAATTTATATTAAAAAAAAATGTGCAGTACTATTTTCGTTTGATTTATTTTTAAACCACTAATTATATATATATATATATATATATATATATATATTGTTTAAAATCAATATTTTAAAAATTATTTTTAAACAAGCCATTACCATTTTTCTGTAAACATAATACATTTAAAAACGCTCAAGTAAGGATTAAGATACCTCATTACACATAATAGAAATATGGCATTAATGATTTGTCCTATTATCTCTTTGCATTTATCGTATTTAAAATACAAATCATGTAAATATTAATTAATTCAAATAAATTTATAGAAAAAAAAATGTCGCGAAACTATGAAAACAAATAAATAAATAGAATGGGTCTTAATTTTATTTATTTTTTTACACCAAAAAAAAAACATTTTATAAATCATAAATTTACAATAATTTATTCGTTCTGAACTATAAGGACGATACATATAAATCATAAAAACCGCAGTTCAGATATAATTAAAGAAGTTACATTCCCTCCAATAAGCAGCTAATTAGATCTGTGGTAAATCTAATGTTTAGTTTATACTATGTACTGGTTTAGTTTTAAATTTTGTACTGTTTTAGTTGTATATTTTGTACTGTTTTAGTTGTATATTTTGTACTGTTTTAGTTGTATATTTTGTACTGTTTTAGTTCTATATTTTGTACTGTTTTAGTTCTATATTTTGTACTGTTTTAGTTGTATATTTTGTACTGTTTGTCTTTTAATTAGTTCACTGTGTGTGCCGTTTTATAAGTTTGTTTATGTATCAGTGAAAGATCACATTGGATTGTATTAGTTCAGGCCCAGAATGTGTTCAATCATTCAATCAAAATAACAAAGATTTCTTTAGACACATCTTGCACCCCCCCTTTCCTCCCTCACGGGTTCTGAATGTCTGAGTGTCAATAGTATAACCACCACCCCCATTCCCCCACCCCCATTCCCCCACCCCGACTTCAATATGTGATGTGTCAAGAATATGTCGGCCAGTCAATATGTGATGTGTCAAGAATATGTCGGCCAGTCAATATGTGATGTGTCAAGAATATGTCGGCCAGTCAATATGTGATGTGTCAAGAATATGTCGGCCAGTCAATATGTGATGTGTCAAGAATATGTCGGCCAGTCAATATGTGATGTGTCAAGAATATGTCGGCCAGTCAATATGTGATGTGTCACGAATATGTCGGCCAGTCAATATGTGATGTGTCAAGAATATGTCGGCCAGTCAATATGTGATGTGTCAAGAATATGTCGGCCAGTCAATATGTGATGTGTCAAGAATATGTCGGCCAGTCAATATGTGATGTGTCAAGAATATGTCGGCCAGTCAATATGTGATGTGTCAAGAATATGTCGGCCAGTCAATATGTGATGTGTCAAGAATATGTCGGCCAGTCAATATGTGATGTGTCACGAATATGTCGGCCAGTCAATATGTGATGTGTCAAGAATATGTCGGCCAGTCAATATGTGATGTGTCAAGAATATGTCGGCCAGGAGCGAGTACAGAAGAGGAGGAAGAGTGGGGGTGGGAGAGCTTGGACAAGGAATGGACCAGTAATAGAACCATCCTCAATATTTGTGTTCATTAAGTTAGTTGTCACGAAAATGTCCAAAGTTTGTTATTAGATTCCAGCGACACATCAATGAGTCGAATGTATTTTCAGATATTTCTAGTAATAATGCAATCAATTTAATTGAACCATATTTCATATCTCAGTCTTATGTACAATGTAGGCTGTCCGAATTTAGTGAGCTATGTATGTAATGTACTCTTAATTACTCTTATAATTATTCACTAATTCAATGGTCATTTATATGTTAAAAAAAATCTCACGCGACTGACCGTAACGAATAGACAAATGTCACGTGATACCGGGCTCTTTAATTACATAAGTGGAATTTTCTATTAATAGCGTACATTCTACGATGTCACATAAGAATTTAATTATATAATACATAAGCTGGTGAAAACTTAAGTACTGAAGAAACTCATAAATATTCTAGTGAAATTACGCATGCAGACAGCAGTTGAATTTTAGCCCTATGATTAGTGACAAGATTTATATTTCTAATTAATAATACAAAATCCATGTCAGCATTGTAATAAACTGTATTTGTATACATGTTACTTATCTAAAAATGTGTTAACACGCAACGTAAAAGGGCAAATGTTTGTATTCCTCGGTGAGAATAAAGAGAAATTGACCATGTCCTGGTGAAAGTTTGTTTAGTCCTTCTGGTCCACCCAGTTTTTAATGGGCACATGACTTTTAAGAGTAAATGCGTCTGGGCGTTGTGCTAGCCTTTATATATGCCGAGGTTTTTGAAACAGATGAAATCTACACTTCTTCTACCCCGATGGCCCTTAGGGGTTTAGGGAACTTTATTTTACTTCACTCCACCATGACACATTGACTCCACCATGACACATTGACTCCACTATGACACATTGACTCCACCATGACACATTGACTCCACCATGACACATTGACTCCATCATGACACATTGACTCCACCATGACACATTGACTCCACCATGACACATTGACTCCACTGTGGGGCATTCACCCCCCACCATCACACATTTACTGCACCATTCCAAATTAGCTCAACCAAAGTATATTCAGTCCACCATGATACATTCACTCCAATATTACACATCAACTCCACCATTACACATCAAATCCACCATTACACATCAACTCCACCATTACACATCAACTCCACCATTACACATCAACTCCACCATTACACATCAACTCCACCATTACACATCAGCTCCACCATTACACATTAACTCCACCATTACACATCAACTCCACCATTACACATCAACTCCACCATTACACATCAACTCCACCATTACACATTAACTCCACCATTACACATCAACTCCACCATTACACATCAACTCCACCATTACACATTCCCTCTAAAATAATAAATATGTATATTTACTTGTAAACGTTTTTTTTCTTTCTGTGATGTGTTCCTCAAAATATCTCTTGTCTAGAGACCAATGTACTAGTTGAGTCATCAGAGAGCAAAATTTAGGCAATGTACTAGTTGAGTCCTCAGAGATCAATATTTAGGCAATGAACTAGTTGAGTCATCAGAGAGCAAAATTTAGGCAATGTACTAGTTGAGTCCTCAGAGAGCAAAATTTAGGAAATATACTAGTTGAGTCATCAGAGAGAAATATTTAGGCAATGAACTAGTTGAGTCCTCAGAGAGCAAAATTTAGGCAATGTACTAGTTGAGTCCTCAGAGAGCAAAATTTAGGCAATATACTAGTTGAGTCATCAGAGAGAAATATTTAGGCAATGAACTAGTTGAGTCCTCAGAGAGCAAAATTTAGGCAATGTACTAGTTGAGTCCTCAGAGAGCAAAATTTAGACAATCTACTAGTTGAGTCCTCAGAGAGCAAAATTTAGGCAATGTACTAGTTGAGTCATCAGAGAGAAATATTTAGGCAATGAACAAGTTGAGTCCTCAGAGAGCAAAATTTAGGCAATGTACTAGTTGAGTCCTCAGAATGCAAAATTTAGGCAATGTACTAGTTGAGTCCTCAGAGATCAATATTTAGGCAATGTACTAGTTGAGTCCTCACTGCATTCTGCACATGGCCGTGGTTGTGGAACTCGAACCTGTAGTCCAATGCATGACTATCCGGCTTACCGTCACCTAGACTCCTGTTTTATGTTTTTGACGAATAGTTAATATTTTTTTTGTGTGTGTTTGTAGGACAAAACATTTTAAACAAATCAGTTAATAAATCTAAAGTTATAAAATAAACATGTTTTACTCTTAAAATTACCATTAATATTCTGAAATATTCTTTTCAGAGTTAGGAGAGAAAAATACTAAAAATAAATTATTCTTCATTAGCGAAATGTATCTAGCATATAAGTTGACACAATAGAACACATCCCTTATTATATCCACCACCGGGTACTTTATGTTACATCATACTAATGCACATATTTTACTTTTTAATGCTAATTTATATTATATTAAACATTCGATTACAGTCTTATTTTAACAAGTGAAACAATAACATATAGGGCGAATAGTGCCACTGGGGGGCTGACTCTGAAAAATGCTGCCCATTTCCAAATTTGAAAAATACGACAATGATAAAAAAAAATGACGCCGCCTTTTGGTGGCAAAAAAATGCCGCCCCAGCAGAACCGCCCATCCGTGGTAACGCCCCTGTTCAGGCTAACATGTAATGATGTAATACATGTATTGTCTTAGCGAATCTACTTTGACATTTTCTAATCCTGGACACTTGTTGTAATCAGTAGAATGTTGATGGTTTTCAGAAAAATTCTTTATAACAATAACTGTTTTTTGTTTCTGAAGTAGCCGGTGTTCTGAATTAATACACTTACGTAATATGTATAATAAATGATTTTAAATGAACTGTTTTATTTGCTCGAGTGATATAAACTAAAGAATCAATCACAGATGTAGCAATAAATGATATTTCTCTGAGTATAATGTAACTTGGGTTATTTCATTAACGTATTGAACGGAACAGTCCATTTTCTTTTATAAGTTTATCTGTCAGACTTTAATTTATAAATCTACTGAACTTATCACAATGTAGCATATACATGGTATTGCATTTTTGTTTTGTTTTGTATAAAAAACTTATTTACACAAGTGTGCGCTGCATAAAAACCGCATTTCAGTGATACATTAATGTTATGTATATACGAAACATATTTAGGAACTGCAGAATGTGAAGGTAGCAATTATCGAGTTTATTTTAAAACGTTTCTCATTACTATGAGAGTGCTTCACCGCAAAATGAATTAAGTGCGAAAAAAAAAAAAAGCTGGGCTTCGTTTCTAGACTCGATATCTAACACAACACTTCCGCCCGTTGCCATGGCATCAGTTGCTTCCGACTTCCGGTTTCCGTCTTTCCGGTTCCGGAAAAAATAAAAATAGAAGAGAGGACTGCTTGGAGGACGGGTACGGAATATAAGTTGGAAACCAATGAGTGGGAGGTGGGGAGGGTGTAGAGGAGTCGAGGGAAGGGAGGGGGGTGTGGAGGAGGTGGACCGAGGGATAGGTCAGGTGGTTGTAAGGGATTTTTCGTTATTATTTCTTAGAGAAGAAAAAAAAACTCTAGACAGCAATGTGGAATAAATTGGAGGTTGCTGACGAAGTCTAGAAGATAACGTGAATTGACGGTTGGAGAGAGGTAACCTAGACACTCTGACTTTGTTGTTTAGCTCCTCTAACTGGTTACCTTCTGGACGGAAGCATTCTCAGTTTCATTATAATTATAGCAGACTTTGGCTTATTAATTGAAGTAGTTGGCAAACAAATAATTTGCGTGGAAAGGGGGGGGGAGTATTTGCAGATGAAATGTGTACAGGAGTCATTCACTCAGTATGTGTACAGGAGTCATTCAATCAGTATGTGTACAAGTGTCATTCACTCAGTATGTGTACAAGTGTCATTCACTCAGTATGTGTACAAGTGTCATTCACTCAGTATTTGCGTAGTTTTCACCCTGGTGTACACAATGTGGCATACTGTGTTTACCAATTCGGTTCAACGGTTGATTCGGAGTATATCAAGTGATCCAATTGTTGCCAGCGCATCTCACAGCGGGTGCCTTAAGACAACCAACTTCAACACATGAGGACGCTTTGAACAATGGGAGCACCATCGTTTTAAAAGCTAAAATGATTTAGCTGAGATATTTGCAATAAACAACATCAACATTCTGATTGGGAATATCAAATTATTTTCTATTTCTGTTGTGCTGGATCATTATGCCTGTTTATTATTTCAGTTGATACGATAACGAAAGTCATAGAATACCTTTGAATATTCTAGGTAACAACAAAGTGCTTGCGTTAAAATTAAGTTGTTGTTTTTTTTTAAATCCTATCGAATATCTTCTTTATTTTTAATTCAAATAAAGTTTCTCATTTGAAAGCAGAGATAATGTTATCATCTTCACAGGTATCGTGGAATTGAATTTCTACGTGTCCAATGTGTCCGTATCTATGTATGATGTTAGTCATAAAGTAATGAGATGTAGTATCGATACTCAGAGTTGTATCGGATATAAAATCTAAGAGTTACGCTCGTTGTATAACGACCGTTGAGCCACGCCCCTTGCGCTACGTCCGTCATTTCTGACACTGTTTTTAGGGTAAGGCGAATTGACTTAATGATTCGCATTTTTTAATATATCCCCCCCCACCCCACTATTTCCTTTGAAAGTTACACTTGTGATAAGTAACAATATAAATGACTTACAAACCATTTCTTCTGTTTGTTATATTTGTGTTTACAGATTCTGCCTACAGTAAAAATGCCTGGTCACCCCAGCCCAGCCCACAGACTCAAGGTAAATATTTAAACTCTAGAATTTAGAATGGACAGACACGCAGTATTTTAACTTGAGTAAATGTACGTATATAAGCCTGGGCCCGGTATACTGTTGGGCTAATAAGGCCCCAGCCTTAGGCCTAGTAAAAAAATCAGACCCTCATTTCAAAGTCTATTTTATATTCGATATTTGTTTGGTCAGTTAGTTTACAATACTAGGCCATTTTTAGGCCTTCAGTATTCTTCATCTGGCCCTGTATATTAATGTAAATGCCAGATATACACGTCAAATATAGTTTTATGTATCATAAAGTATATTACTATTTAAATAAATATTTAAAAAAAATTACTTTTAGTTTGTACCGATCACAGATAAAACAAAACATTAATTTGGATAGCAGTTTACAAAATAATTATATTTGTCCTATTCCTAGATAGTTGACTATCTCTACCGATGCAGGACTATTTATTAAAAGAAGATTTCACATCCAAAAATGCATTTTTACTGTTAAAACAAATGTTCTCTTATGTCCTACAAACCCATTTAACTTTCCCTACAATTAGTCAGACAGTGATCACAAACCTCCGGCTAAAGTAAAATAACAAACGAAACAACCAAAAACGTTTGTGTTGTCGTCACTTCACTTCGGTCCGAGACTGATGTCAAAATACAACATCAGACTCAACTTTATCCAGCAGTTCCACGCGAGACTTATTTATATTCTAAATACAAAGTTAAACACCAATAATTAAACCAGCTGCAATAATTACTAGAATTTTTAAAATAGTTTTCAGTAGATTGATGTTTACGTTTTTCTTAATATTCATTTACACCTTAAATATATGAAAACTAACTCACGGGTGTGTCAAATATATTTCGATGACAGTCCGACTTCTGACTTTGTGTTTTATTTACACTGGTACATTTCTTCCTCTACAGATTCCGCATTTCCGAAGTTGTCTCTATCCGGGGCCCCGCCCACTGTGCCCAAACGTAAGTTGTTACACAATCATTTTTTTACTAAACATCTTTCAGCTTAATGCTAAATAGATATGCTTAATTAAAATACAGCTCAATATGTAGACGGGGGAATTACAAAATAAGGTTTAAATACTCGAGTGGACACATTTGTTATTATTCTTGGCCATATTTCTAATTATTAATGGCCATATTTCTTATTATTAATGGCCATATTTCTAATTATTCTTGGCCACATTTATTTGTATTCTTGGCCATATTTCTAAATATCAATGGCCACATTTGTTATTTCTATTATACATTGAAATATCTTTACGTCGTCGTAACTCGAGAAATTAAAACTGAATCTCATTATTCAACAGCCTACTCACCAACATTCACGACGGTGGGGAAGTCTAGCCTGGATACGGGCATGCACGGACCCCAGTGGAGGCCGCCACAAAGTAAGTTGGACATGTTTCACACATTCCGGGGCTTGGGTTAGCAAAGGTCAGGGACGTGATGGCCAGTGACACAACGTGGCCAGCAGACACGCGTCGTGAGTGTGCAGGGTTCAAACGTAAACTACATAAAGTAATAAATGCGTGTTAATACATAGATAAAGTTAGATTCATAAAAGTGTTAAAAATTGCTATTTATATATGAAACTGTCACTGATACACATTACGTGATTGATGTTCGTGACGCAAATACAGCAATTTAATTACGTTTATTCAACTATGCACGACTCACTTGCTGCCCAGTACTACCGATCTTTCTTACCATTGCTCGTCATGGGCTTTTACGAGTCAGCATGTTCGTGGTATCGAATACACAAAAAGCCTTATCCCACTTCCGGTCTGTCTCAGTGTGGGTGTGTGTGTGTGTGTTCACAAAACTAAAAATAGCTCATTAGTAATAATAGGAAATTCATGTTGACAGTAACGTCGAATGATATGTTGGTGCGCATATAAATTAGTGGTCGAATAGGTTTTTCCCATTAGAATTTGATGGTTTTAAGTTTATACTAGCTGTACCCTGCAAAATCTTTGCACAGAAGAATTATATGCCCTTAGTTTTGATCAGTAGGCTAGGTTTTTTTAGTTTCGGACAGATCCGATTTTTTCATGATTTGTATTACTATTGTTTACGTTTGACGATTTTAAACTGGAATACTGTTGTATTAATTCTTTACTTTCGATTTAACGCAGGACCCATACCGCTATGATTTATATAGATTGTACGAAAATATTATTCGGACTTTCTTTTTGTGTCTTTTTCGAAGTTTGGATTATTATTGATTTCAATTCAACTATTTTCGTTCATGATGACTTTTGTTTTAAACTAATTTGATACTGTTGCGCAGGCCATTCGCTAGTTGGTAATATTTTTTTGTGGTGATAAATTAAGTTTTAATAGATGACTTAGATCCTAAAGCGAGAAAGACATAATAGGTGAGGGGTGGTCAAACATTTTGAGTCGCGGGCCACATATGGACCCTAAGTGTAACTCGGGCAGGTGCTCGAGCTGTTGGACGGAGTGTTGAAATGAACTCATGTACATTCAACCTAAACGCGATAGCATAAAAGGTAAACGCTGTAACATAAAAGGTAAACTTTTATGTTAAACGCTGTAACATAAAAGGTAAACGCTGTAACATAAAAGGTAAACGCTGTAACATAAAAGGTAAACGCTATAACATAAAAGGTAAACGCTATAACATAAAAAGGGCTTGCGCTGTGCTTCACCCTATAACGAGGGGCGGGCCGGATTGTGCAGCCCGTCATGACGGATTCGGCCCGAGGGCCGTAGCTTGCCCGTGGCCGGGCTAGATAGATACCGTAAAAACAGTTCATGGACACAACGCTAGACACTGGTCAAGGTCTTATGATTCTGCCGTCGGCAGCTTGTCGTCTAAAATAAATTAAAAAAAAATAATTCCACAGTTGTATCTATCATGAAAGAATTATTATTGATCAATGCATCATTGATGTAGATCAGTTAATTCTTTTGATTGGCAGACGTCTAAAATTCAGAACATGCCAGCTTGAGATCGACCTAATCGATCCACCTAATTAACGACATAAACAGAGATATTTGGAAATCTCGAGCTGTATTAGAAACATTTTTTTTTTATTGACACAGTTTAACTGTTGGGTTATTTAGAGCGCACAGCTCCAGAAGTTCAATAGAATCCTGTGATATTAAACTGTAGAGTAATTGATGAATAAACAGTGTTCATGGCAGACAACAATATCATCTGTTGTATATAGACAACAGTGAACATGGCAGACAACAATATCATTTGTTGTATATAGACAACTGTGTACATGGCAGACAACAATATCATTTGTTGTATATAGACAACTGTGTACATGGCAGACAGCAATATCATCTGTTGTATTTCTTGGCAGAGCACATAAATAAACATTCGCGTCCTTCTGAAATGACTATGTACAATGTACACTTTATTTTCAGTACAAAAAGAGTCAACTAAGCAGGCAGACTTTTTAATAAGGTCACTTTTTACTTGCAGGTTACACCAACCCACTGACCCCTATAACAAAAAGTTCCTTGGAGAACAGTCATGCGCCGTGGAGACCACAAGGTGAGTACAGAACTATCACTTACAGCTACATATGTCACTACGTCACTGCTGCAGATACGATACTATATTTCAAAGTCGCTCCAATGGAAATGTAAATTAGTCGACAATCTAGAGCCCCCCCCCCACACACACACACCGCTGAAGGGTCCCCTTTCAAATATCGATTCGTATTAAACCTGATGCTTAAAAGGTGCCGGTCAAGTACTTTTGCCTAGGGCTCTGAACCTGCCTGGAAGTCTCTACCAAGGGCTCCATATTATATAAGAACGGCTCCGCATCTTGTTTAATACTATCTTTCATACCCAACTAGTGCCTTCCAGTCTATAGCACCAAAGGAAATATGTATGTTATGTTATGTTATATGGCTTAATGTGTTGTTATGTTGTCTGTTCCATTGTGTTGTTAAGTTGTATGCCCTATTGTACTATTTCGTTGTATGCTCTATCGTGTTCTATTATGTTATTTATTATATTGCGTTGTTATGTTGTATGTTCTATTGTGTTGTTATATTTTTTACAAATATCTTTGAGACAGCCCCGTAGCATGAAAATTCTACAGCAGGGGCCAGGCCAATAGCAGAGAAGGCAGGAAATAAATGTTACTAAGTAGAGCAAATAACCAGAGGGGGCCAGACCAAACGCGGGGGGGCGCCCCATCCAGCCCCCCCGCAGGCTACAGGCCTGCTTTGAGATAATGTTAAATTCTATTTTATCAATAATCAATAATGCGATTCGTTTCATTTTATCATTCTGTTCAGTTCACCGGTTAATTTTTTTATCATAACTGCAATCTGTATTAATTTATAGAACTGAGGAATTATGTAAAATGTTTGTACCGGCAGTGAATTCACTTACTCATTCACAAATATAACACAAAATATGACACAACAGCCGGTCTGGCTGTCATCGGCAAAGAAAGTAAATATCCTATTACATAACACATTGGAAACAATATTTATCCTACACTTTCAAATTAAACATTAGAATTCAGATTGTATTCACGCAATTATCGAGTATAGAGGCTAATCAGTTTGTTTGAACACCAGCTCCAACTAATAATAGGGTTGACAATTATATATATATATATATAAGCCATTTGAGCTCTGCGTTAAGTCGAAAGTAAAGAATTAATACAACAGTTTTCCAGTTTAAAATACAATCATGAAAAAATCGGATCTGCCCGTAACCAGAAATAACCTAGCCTACCGATCAAGTCTAAGGGGATACAACTCTATGCAAAGGTTTTGCAGGGTACAGCTAGTATATATATATATATATATATATTAAACTAAATCATATTTGTAATAGATTCTCTAAATCACATTCTACCACTTGAAAACTAAATAAGAGAAGTTATGTAACAATAATTGTTGATAAGAAGTACAAAATACACACATATTGTAACTAAACGCTGAACGAGTGAATTTTATAAATGTAAGTATGTGTAATGAGTTATACCTATAAGAATATAGACCTAACTCGTCACTAGTATCAAACTGACAAGTTTCAATCTATCACGTACATTTCGTTAACGGAATACGTTTTTGTGTATCCATCCAATAAAATCTACACTTCTGCTTCATTACGTCTGCGTACATAAAGCGATTGGAATGGGTTTTTTTTTTTGTAAAATAAAACTGGCGGTAAACGAGCATTGGGGGGGGGGGGGGAGAGAGAGAGAAAGAATCAATGATGAAAAATATTCACTTTAAAAAACTTACACAACAAATACACTGTCATCCATAAACTCTCTCATTCCCTCTATCACACACACACACACACACACACACACACACACACAAACATTAACACAAGCACACACTCAGGTCGCTCATAAAATAACAGCGTCTACCCCTCCATTAACTTCTTCACTTGAAGCCCATACAACACCGAAATTCGCTTTGAGCCGAACCGGAACTGCAGTAGAAGCCATATTAGAAAAAGCTTTTAAACGTCGATTTAGAAAGAGCAGCGGTGTGTACCCAAGTCTTTCCTCTTCTATGCTCACCTTTCTTTCACTTCCTCCCCTCCCCCTCCTATCCTTTCTCCATCCCCCCCCCCCCACACACTTCCCCATCATCGAAGATTCCCCCCCCCCTCTCTTATTTTCTTGTTTGCGGTCGATTTCATTTTAAGTGCTTTTGTCAATAAAATATTCCACCCTCTTCATTTGATCTGTTTTTTTTCCCCCCTCCCCGGCTAAGTGTCTCGTGTTCAGACAGAGGCGGTGGTCGTGGGGTTGTACACTCCACACAGTAGGGCTGACTTTATTTGTTCGCAACCGTCAAACAAACGAAGGAATTGAATTGTGTTTAAATTGGGATGGAGATTTGAGATCTGTTTTTTTGGACAAGTGTATTGATATTTGATGTACATCTATCTAGAACTTTGTATTTGTGACTTGGGTTATTTCATTAACGTATTGAACGGAACAGTCCATTTTCTTTTATAAGTTTATCTGTCAGACTTTAATTTATAAATCTACTGAACTTATCACAATGTAGCATATACATGGTATTAGTATTATACTAGTACTAGATGTACCCTGCAAAACCTTTGCATAGAGTTATATTCCCTAAGGTTTGATCGGTAGGCTAGGTTATTTTTGATTTCGGACAGATCCGATTTTTTCATGATTTTTATTACTATTGTTTACGTTTAACGATTTTAAACTGGAATACTGTTGTATTAATTCTTTACTTTCGATTTAACGCAGAGCCCAAATCGCTTTTATATATATTATTAGCATCTAATTTTTTATACATATTTGTAGTACATTTCAAGATCTGATAGGATATCTGCAAAATACCTACACTAACTCTTTAAAAAAAAGCATCAGGTTGCACTAAGCTATGTACACATATGTACACCTTTCTAATTTTAAAGTCGGTGTATTTACAGTGTACGTTGTCTTGTGCTAAAATACAGAAATAGTTTTTACCTTAGAAGAAAAGTGAACACTCCAGATTCAATTTGACAAGTAAAATGTTGTACTTTTAATAATGAGATTAAAAAAAAAACAGAACATCGATAATTAACTTGTAAGCAATAAAGACTATCTAGACACCAGCAATTTTCGACCAATGTGTAGATATAATAAGTCTATCATATGCAGGGTAGCTATAGAAAAAGAGGAAACATTTATACAAGGGGTACATAGATACAACAACAGAAAAAAAAAACTGTACGGTTACAGACGGATACAACAACAGAAGAAAACTGTACGGGGTACAGACGGATACAACAACAGAAGAAAACTGTACGGGGTACAGACGGATACAACAACAGAAGAAAACTGTACTTGGTATAGACGGATACAACAACAGAAGAAAACTGTAGTTGGTATAGACGGATACAACAACAGAAGAAAACTGTACTTGGTATAGACGGATACAAGAACAGAAAGAAAACTGTATGGGGTATAGACGGATACAACAACAGAAGAAAACTGTACTTGGTATAGACGGATACAACAACAGAAGAAAACACTACGGGGTACAGACGGATACAACAACAGAAGAAAACTGTACGGGGTACAGACGGAGAACTAAAGAGAAGAAAACTGTATAGACGGATACAACAACAGAAGAAAACTGTACGGGGCATAAACGGATACAGCAACAGAAGAAAACTGTACGAGGGATAGACGGATACAACAAGAGAAGAAAACTGTAACAACAAATGGAATTGAAGATACAAAGAAGACAGACATCTGTACCACTTCGTGTGTATGTTATTGTTTACAGTATGTAGCAGGGCGCCACTGAATCCAGCACGATGGGCGGATGTCTCGAAATGAACAAATTCAGCCCAGTCAGTGACCCGCCCCCCTCCCCCTGTCATGATACAGTTATTTCTTATTGCTTTATTGAGGGTTGTCGGCCATAGGAAAATATTTGGTTTGGACCGAGGAGGTAATGGGGGGAAAAAAAAAGAGTTCACCATCACCCTACTCCCACCCATCACACACACCCCCCCTCCTCACCCAGCTTACAGGGCGCCCGTCCAGCGATGGAGCCTATTAAGCCTGGCATCGCGACACATTTGAGCAGACTTCAAACATGACCCTATCACCAGGCGCTAGTAGAAGACATCATCAAAATCTTTGGCCCGGGGAGTGGGGGGACGGGGTGGTGGACTAGAGAACTATTGATGTGGGTGGGGACGGTAGGGAGGCGATTGGATCAAGGGTCAAGAAAGGGAGGGTGCTGACGTTGGAGACAGCTACTTTTCAAACACTTAACGCTTCTCCCCCCCTACTCTCCCGCCCTGTCCATTTCTCTCTCTGTCTCTCTCTCTCTCCATCTCTTAGCTTCCAGTGTCTTGTCCAGTGGCAGGATGCAATAAAGAGAAGTATTGCTGTTCTCTGCAGGGTCATCTGATCGACTTGTAAGCCCCTTTGATCGATCACCATGTGTTGGGAGTCGATCGATGAGCCGTTGAGGTGGCGGACGGAGGGAGGGGGGGTTCAATTATATATTTTTTTCTCTTGTGCTTAAATGTCCGTGATAGGGCCACCAATGGCTGAGAGTCACACCACAGTATTATGAGAATGGGGGGGGACGGGGGTAGGGACAATGAACAGAGGCATAATTAATAGGAACATTTCAACTCACAGCAATATCTCGCTCATTTGGGAAATGAACGGGCATGTCATTTACTGTAGGAATCTTTAAAAAATATGTTTGTTAATACAGTACTGAAATAGTCTTCATATGTACTACGACATATTGAAAATATCCAGCATTGAAAACTTCATAACATTTTTTATCCATATCTACCGGGTTAACTAATATATCTATCAATTAATCTATCTTTATACAATATACACATCTATCTTTTCCTCTGTGTGTACACGTTTATCTCTTTGTTCATCTATCTGTCTAGTTTCATCTTATCGTTTTTAAATGGTATATAGCTGTACTGTCCTCACACTGTGCCACTCTTAGAAATATAACTGGTGACACATCTGACAGTAACATTGACACATCAGACAGTGACGCTGACACATCTGAGAGTAAAATTGGCACATCTGACACTAAAACTGGCACATTAGTCTTGCACGAAGACACATCTGACAGTGACACTGACACATCTGACAGTGACACTGACACATATGACTAGTTCACTGAAACATTTAACTGTCACAGTGTCACGTCTGACAGCAACACTCTCTAATTTGACAGTGGCTTTGACACGTTTGACTGTCACAGTGACACATTAGACTGGAACACTGACACATCTGAGATTACACTAAAACATATGTGCTAGACAATTCCAGGAATTATATAATGGGGGGGGGTAAGGCTGGTGGGTGGAGGATGGGGTTGAGAGTACGAGGCTGGTGGGTGGAGGAAGGGGTTGAGAGTTGGAGGCTGGTGGGTGGAGGAAGGGGTTGAGAGTACGAGGCTGGTGGGTGGAGGAAGGGGTTGAGAGTTGGAGGCTGGTGGGTGGAGGAAGGGGTTGAGAGTACGAGGCTGGAGGATGGAGGAGGGGGTTGAGAGTACGAGGCTGGTGGGTGGAGGAAGGGGTTGAGAGTACGAGGCTGGTGGGTGGAGGAAGGGGTTGAGAGTACGAGGCTGGAGGATGGAGGAGGGGGTTGAGAGTTGGAGGCTGGTGGGTGGAGGAAGGGGTTGAGAGTTGGAGGCTGGTGGGTGGAGGAAGGGGTTGAGAGTACGAGGCTGGTGGGTGGAGGAAGGGGTTGAGAGTTGGAGGCTGGTGGGTGGACGAAGGGGTTGAGAGTACGAGGCTGGTGGGTGGAGGAAGGGGTTGAGAGTTGGAGGCTGGTGGGTGGAGGAAGGGGTTGAGAGTACGAGGCTGGAGGATGGAGGAGGGGGTTGAGAGTACGAGGCTGGTGGGTGGAGGAAGGGGTTGAGAGTACGAGGCTGGTGGGTGGAGGAAGGGGTTGAGAGTACGAGGCTGGAGGATGGAGGAGGGGGTTGAGAGTACGAGGCTGGTGGGTGGAGGAAGGGGTTGAGAGTTGGAGGCTGGTGGGTGGAGGAAGGGGTTGAGAGTTGGAGGCTGGTGGGTGGAGGAAGGGGTTGAGAGTTGGAGGCTGGTGGGTGGAGGAAGGGGTTGAGAGTACGAGGCTGGAGGATGGAGGAGGGGGTTGAGAGTACGAGGCTGGTGGGTGGAGGAAGGGGTTGAGAGTACGAGGCTGGTGGGTGGAGGAAGGGGTTGAGAGTACGAGGCTGGAGGGTGGAGGAAGGGGTTGAGAGTACGAGGCTGGTGGGTGGAGGAAGGGGTTGAGAGTGCCGAGCTCTCCATACACCGATAGAAAAGAAAGTCATCGAGGGGAAGAATAAAAAGAAAAGGTAAAAGAATTCCGGTTATGGAGCGAGCAGAAAGAACTAATCGATAAACTGACTAGCTAACTGGCTCACACGACTTCATAGTGTTTGGCCTGAAATCTGTCCACTTATTTAAACCCACGTGACAAGGGAATCACCAATCAATAAAGAAAAATACGGTTACGCAGTGTCAAAGTGCCCCTAGATATAAGTGTCTGTGCACATGTTAAAATGTGCACATTATAATATTGAAATGAACAAACTTAACATTTCACCCACAATATCAGTAATTGACGGAAGTTTATAAAATATAACACCAGTTGCTCGAATTTAACGGAAATTCTTAGACGCTAGTACAGTAACTCAGAGATTCTCAACCTTGTTCGCTACTGTATCTATTTGAAACATGGGCGTCGCTAGGAATTTTTCCAGGGTGGGGGGGGGGGCAAAAATTTTCCGGGGGGGGGGGGGCAAATGCCCCCTCTTATTTGACATTTTTTCAAAATGTAGGGGGGGGGGGAACAAATGCCCCCCTCTTATTTGACATTTTTTCAAAAGCCCCCCCCCTCCATGAATACGCCCATGATTTGAAATGTTTTGCTATTATTTTCATCTCATGTTGTAGCTTTGTAAGTAATTTTAGTTTCAGAGATTATGATTATTTTTTTTTCATGGAACATACTTTTGAGATCATTTCTTTTTTTTTATTTCCAGGTTCCGGTCAGATCCAACTCTGGCAGTTCCTACTGGAACTCCTCTCCGACTCCGCCAACGCAGCTTGTATTACCTGGGAGGGAACCAACGGAGAGTTCAAGCTGGTTGACCCCGACGAGGTGGCCAGGAGGTGGGGTGAGCGAAAGTCTAAGCCCAACATGAACTACGACAAACTGAGCCGGGCATTGAGGTACTACTACGATAAGAACATAATGACCAAGGTCCACGGCAAGAGGTACGCCTACAAGTTTGACTTCGCCGGGCTCGCCCAGGCCATGCAGCCGTCCAGCACTGACCCGTCGGCGTACAAATACCAGCAGGACTTCCTCATGTCGTCGTACCAGTACCATCACCACCATCACCACCACCCGCACAACCAGAAGCTCAACTACCTGAACCCCCACTCGCCAATCTCCAACACGGGCCCCCCGAGCCTGTTCCCTCCCCACACCGGCTACTGGCCCGGCAGCCCCGGGTCCAACTTGTACCACAACATTCCCAACCACGCCATGCCCACACACCCGGGTCACATGGCGCCACCTCTCGGACCTTACTACCCTTATGACCGATGGGAGGCTTGACCGTTGGTCAAATGAGCACGCTTGACCGCTGGTCAATGAGAACAAACACCTGTGAGTCGAAACATTTTTAAAAAATCTAGTCATGGTTGAGGATGTCCACTTCGGGTGAACTGGAAACCTATGACCTGAATAAGGATCACGTGATATATACTGTGGACACGCCCACTTTCTCATCAAAAGCCTCGCCTCCGATACTGACACAATTATAATAAAAATAAAATACAGAGTGCCTGCAACTTAATTTTACTTTTACTGCCATCATAACTTTATGTGCGTTTTAAAACATTACTGGTTGAGTGTGACTTAAATTTACAGATGAATTGATGCTTTTACATTTGTACATTGTGCAGTCGTGGTTGGTAAATTGTGTGAGGTTGAAGAACTCATGAAACTTGTAAGATAGATTTTGACATGCTCACGATTCTGCCAGCTTTATGTTTGAATTGTGTCAATGTTTGTGGGGGGGGGGGGGGGGGTTAGTAATAAAATACGCCAACCTTTTCTTGTCGATGTATGTTCTTGATTTCAGAATGGGTATATCTTTATTTGACTGCAAATGTTTATTATTTTATTAAATCTGAATAATACGTTTAGTTCAGTACAAAAAAAATATTTTCTGATCTTTGTCTATCCATGTTGATTTTCAAATTCTATTTTATGAGACCCTGATAAAATGAACATATATGTTAATCACATTCGTTTCATTGAATATGTGTTTCGTGTTGACATAAGTGAAAACTATGACATAGTAATTCAAAATACCATTATCCTGACATGTTAGATAAGTGAAGATAGTTGCCGAAATGATTAGGTTTAATACTGTTGGGTTGGGTTAGGGTTATAAGTCATGGTAGTTTGGCAGAAAAACACTGTCATGCCAACTATACATAACAAGAGAAATGTTTAAGTTGACAGCCGATATTTACATTACTAGCACACAAATACTTCAAGAAATGAACACACTGCCTCACATAGTGAGGTGTATTGTATATTTGAAAACTTCACTTTTGCTTTCTTCGGTAACGATTTCAACAAGTTTTACAGACCTCAGACATTTTACATAGGCTTTATTTTAATTCATACTTATTTGCCTTATATTTTACTAAATTCTGGTTAAAACTAGTTATTACTACAGACTATATTTTGCTTTCTTTCAGAATAGTCTGCTCCTTACAAAGTGCATAGTGTACAATCATTTTTAATTTAGCTTTGTACATGTCAGAATACAATAAATTTGACCATGTCTAATGACAGAATTCAATAGCCTTGACCATTTATGACAGAATTCAATGTGTGTGTGAAGTCCCTGTAAGGATGAGATGAAATCTCTTAAATCCTATAAACCACTAATGGGACGGTTTTTATGGTGCCCTTCATTCATCCCCACCATAGCCGATAGTGCGATGGCCATGGAGGCACCACGGGAGACATAGCGTGGACTTAAGCCATGACCTGAAATATCCATTGGTCCTCACCGGAGATCGAACCAGCGACCCTCAGGTCGACAAGTTGAGTGCTTTACCACACGACCATCCGTACAGAATTCAATAGCCATGGCCATTTTAATGAATGTGTGTATATCAAATATGTCTATACGTATATAATTGACCAAATGGCGCAGAAGATATTTTGCCTATTTGGCTCTCTGCCACTGACGTACTGCTTACATGTTTGTTTATTTTTATTTTACCCTGTGTCAGCTAATGTATTTGGAGAAATCTATTTATGTAAATATTTATATGGCCTACAGCACAGATGGGTTGATTTCATTTATAAAAGAAAATATTTTACGAAAAAAAAAGAAACAAATAAAATTAAAAAAAAAATATTTGACTTTATTTGTTTTGTTGAAGTTTTTATTTTTCATTAACCCAGTGTAGTGCTATTTGTTACAAGGCTGGTCACACACTGGGCTCTTAACTTTAATACAAGATTTAGGTCAAGGGCAGAAATTGGACTTAAGGGTTAATAGTAGATGGGTGGAGGTGAGGGTGTTTACCTTTGCTAATATACCTATACCTATTTCTACACTAGACATTACTCACGTCTACACTAGACATTGATTACTCATGTCTGCACTAGAAATTATTCATGTCTGCACTAGACATTACTCATGTCTGCACTAGAAAATGCTCATGTCTGCACTAGACATTACTCATGTCTGCACTAGAAAATGCTCATGTCTGCACTAGACATTACTCATGTCTGCACTAGACATTACTCATGTCTGCACTAGACATTACTCATGTCTGCACTAGATATTACTCATGTCTGCACTAGAAAATGCTCATGTCTGCACTAGACATTACTCATGTCTGCACTAGAAAATGCTTATGTCTGCACTAGACATTACTCATGTCTGCACTAGACATTACTCATGTCTGCACTAGATATAACGTAGATACCGATCTGCTGAACGGGTCCAAAAAGTTTGTTTCCGCCACCAACGCCCCTTCAGATAGAAAGTATAAATCAGTTAAAGGTTGACATTCAAAAGGGACAATTCAATGACTGACTTCAAAATGTGTTTTTAATTAAATTTGGTTATACATTGTACATATCTTATGAGCTGAGAATTTAAATGTCATTATTATATAGATTAATAAAACTTTGGAGTATAGCTATCATTAACCATATGCACAACATATTATATGACATATAACTAAACAGAAAGATGTTTCTAAAAATGACAATATGATGTCATTATTGGCATTTGAGTAATTACAACAAAACAAAACGCTGACTGACATTTAACAATGACATTTTTTTTCGGTATTTGGTAATTGCCAATTCTATAAAATTTTATTCAACATCAATCCATCACCAATCTAATTTTTTTTTCAGGCAGATTGTTAAACCAGTTGTGTACTATAGATATATGAAAATAGACCCTCATTAATTCTATCTTCGAGAACAATATTTCGCCAAATGGTCAACAGCCGGAGATTTGCTAGCGGCCACTGTTGGTGGCCTTAATAGTTGTATTTTTAGATTTCATTCTCTGAGAGGATGGGAAACTAGATTTATCCCAGTAAGATTCTCTTAAACTAATGGACATCACATTCAAAGCTCATATAGCGCTTTGTTTTCTTCCTGAGTTTGTGGTCCTCAAACATGTTCCTATCTTTGGATATTCAAGAGAGACAATGCTTATGGCATTAATGTATTTTTATACGGGCGACTGTCTGTAATCTGCCTTTTAGCAACGGGGCAGTAGTTATCAATCAATGTAAGCAACTATACCATATTGAGATAGAAAGACATTTTTTTTTCAAAGTAAATGCGTTTTTCAATAAAGGCTTCACACAATTTGTGGCCACGTGTTATATCCAATGTCTACAAAGTTCATCTGGTCAATAAAGGCCTCACACATTTTGTGGCCACCTGTTTTATCCAATGTCTACTAAATTCATCTGGTCATAGTAAGAGGTCCCATTTCTGTTTAAACAAAATGTCTGTTAAATAACAGTTTCTAAATTAAGGATGAGATATATATCCCTTAGATCCTATAAACCACATTGGCGATCGAACCTGGACATTCAGATTGAACGTCAAGCGCTTTACCGCACGACCACCAGTCCCCTCATATCAATCAGAACCTTCCATATACCTTGTAGATATGTTAAATTAATAACAAAAAATTTTCCCAGTCGCCAAACCCCGAAATGGGTTGCCTACATCAAAGATACCCCCGAATGGCACTGCCTATATCAAAGTGCTTAACTAGCCTAACCCCAACATGGACTAATCATTTCAAAGGTCTTAACTCACCAAACCCCAAAAAGGGCTGCCTACATCAAAAGACTTAATTCGCCAAAACACCGAAAACACTTTGCTCATAATCCTCATGAGAAGTAATTAATGATTTCAATATGGACAAACAGTAATATATGTTAGGGTAAGTTATATATGTTAGGGTAAGTTATATATGTTAGGGTAAGATATGTATGTTAGGGTAAGTTATATATGTTAGGGTAAGTTATATATGTTAGGGTAAGTTATATATGTTAGCGTTAGTTATATATGTTAGCATAAGTTATATATGGTACGTATAAAATTTATAACTTTGATTTCTGAAAAAAAAAATAATTTTGTTTTTCATACGAACAAAGAAATGATTAAAAACCACCACCACAACAACAACAACATTGTTAATGTATTCATTATTAGTTGATTTGGATTGATGATAGCCCCACCCAGTATTCGAGACCTAACATTATATGTCGTGTGGTTCATTTTAATGTTCATCAATACAACTGAAAATCAAGATTGCAGAGGTATCGATTTTCTTTTACTGGTTGGCAATAATTGAACTCACCAAATTCTTGACACGAAAAATCGATCCACCGTTGTCTTGTTGGCACAATATCTGTTGTTGTTGTTTTTTATATCTGTAGCTCATTTTGATCTTACACTGTGGTTGAGTACAAACACAATTCAAAACGTCATGAATGGACATCAATGTAAACCTATTTAATGGGGCACTTCAATATCTATGCTATTGGCTATCAACAATACTTGACTTTCTGTCCCCAGAAAGATCTGATTTTGGTTTAGGGCGCAGGTACAGGGTTTTACTACCACACTAATATCCCGATTATCTTTGTCTTCTCGCTGTTGGCGTGCCCCAATAATCATAAGTTGATGATGTGACGTTGCCTCTAATTTTTTTCCGAAGGATGTGTGCGGTAAATAACTTCGGATGTGCGCAGCTAGGATGTAAAGTTCCCTTAAGCCCCTTGGGGCTCATCGGGGCAGATGAAGTGTAGAATTCATCTGTTTCACTAACCTCGGCATATAAAGGGGTTGTGTGGTTAGCACAACGCCCAGCCGCCTTTACTCCCCCAACTTAGAGTCGGGTACCCATTTAAAGCTGGGTTGACTTGGGGTCTTACACCAGGACCTGAAAAATCCAAACGTTCTCACTGAGGTTTGAACCCAGGACTCTCCGGTCGACAGTCGAGCGCTCTACACCGCACGACCACCAGGCCCGTAGCGTGCGGGGGGCCGGGCCCCCACTGCGTATTGTCTGGCCCCCTCTGCTTATTTGTTCTACTTAGTAAAATGTATTACCTGGCCCCCTGCTATTGCCTGGCCCCTGCTGTAGAATGTCTGGCCCCTGCTGTAGAATTTTTACGCTACGGGGCTGACGACCACCCGTCCAGTGCAGCTAGGATGTATGCGGCAATTAACATCGGATGTTCTCGGCTTTACAGAACATAGTCGTATATATCTATGGGCCTACTTGTCGAAACATTTACATGTACACATGCTAATTTTGCACACGCCCGGTAAGTTTTGTGCTCACATTACGCGCACTATTTAGAGGGAACATCGGTTGTGGGGCTACAACAAAGGTGCCTCAGTTGCAACAACGCCCATCGCTGTGATGATATGCATGGATAACATAACATCCCACACCTTAATATTTTAATCTGCCACCGACTAGATATACAATTATTTCATTGTTTTGCATTGCGAAATGACGTGATCATTTAGAGGTTAAAAGGTGAGAAATAATTACAAGATATGCTTATAAAAGATTTTTTTTTTACTCTCATTTGTTGCTGTACAGTCATACAATAAAATAAAACTATCAGGCTATTATTAGTAATTTTAAAATGTTTACAAAAAAGTTTACTATAAGGTCATGTTGATCTCTAATATAGACCACAAATAATATTTTTTTAAATGACATGCCTTGTCTCCACTGAAATATGATCGATTCTTGTCTCTCGTAGTAAATGACCAAGTCTTGTATTCTTCAGTAGTAAATGACCAAGACTTGTATCCAATAAAAAATGACCAAGTCTTTTCTCCTCCAGTAGCAAATGACATAGGCTAGTATTTAGTGTTAAATGACCAAGTCTTGTCTCCTTTAGTAGTAAATAACCAAGTCTTTTTTTTAATGTTAAATGACCTTCTTGTCTCTGGTAGTAAATGACCAAGTCTTATCTCCAGCAGTAAATGACCAAGACTTGTCTCAAGTGACTTCATCCCATTTTGCCTTATCTCCACATCAAGGTTGAGTGGGGGGGGGGAAAGATCCACCAGAGCGTCGGGTCCAAATGAAATAAAAGCCAGTGAAAAAAGGAAAAGATTGAGAAAGAAAATCGGAGAAATAGAAATGTAGTAAGAGCAAGGAATTGAGGGAGAGAACTGGGGGAAGGGACAGGGATGGGAAGAGAGAGATGGAAAATGAGGGAAATGTTGAAAGAGGGGTACAGGAAGAAATCCAATTTTCTCAACTCGCGATAAACTCGCCATTTCAAGAGTATCACGGGAAAAGGGAATTAATCGTGGGCTATTTCTCTTGTAGAAGTCTTCCTGGCCTAGAGTCAGATAGATATCTGTTCAATGGAGTTGTCTCTGGTTTTTTTTTTTCTTCTTCTTTCTTTAACACGTTATTTTTATTTTTTTTTGTTCAAAGTCTGTCTATCGCCAATATTTTTTCCCCCAAATCTGGTTCCCTGTATGTGTCTGTTTTATTGATTTTAATTTCTCTCATTTTCACAATATGAGAAAGAATAACACGGAAATGTATGTGTGTTTGTGTGTGGTGCCTAGAGAAAGACTAATATGGACTCATTATAATACATGTATATCTGACTTGACAGGTTTTGATGTTCATTTTCTACAACTATACCAATGATTGCAATGGCCAAGGAGGCACGACGGTCTGGCAGCACGTGAAGGTCGGGGTGTTGGGGGGGGGGAAGGGCTGGGGGATGTCCATTGTGTACCATAAATAATACGTGTATACATTTTTTACTAGATTATTACATATCTATTCATGTACGTATCAAAATAATTATCCAAATATAATTCAATTGAAACCAACAATGTCTCAGGTGGACAGTGATGTTCTGATGTACAATTTTAGTAGAAGTGTCCCACACATCTTTGTGGGTGTTTGTTTCTGCCCCGGGTCCCATATTCTATGTCGGCGACCATGTCTGGTTGTACTGTATGTACAATGCTAGTAACTGTGCAGTAAGAAAGTCAGAAACCTAAAGCTTCTGTGTAATGTGTACATCTTGATATAGATCTTTGAACTCGTTTGGTTTATCTGCGAGCTGAGACTCGCTCTCTTAGAGCCCGTGAGATTCAAGTCGATGTGTTCCTCAGCTTGCGGTAACTGTCACATACAGCCCGATGGCAAGTAAGTTACCCTATGGTCCACCCCATGGTCCTCCCTTTGGTCCACCCTATGGTCCACCCAATGATCCACCCTTTTGTCCACCCTATGGTCCACCCAATGATCCACCCTATGGTCCACCCAATGATCCACCCTATGGTCCACCCAATGGTCCACCCTATGGTCCACCCTATGGTCCACCCAATGGTCCACCCTATGGTCCACCCTATGGTCCACCCAATGGTCCACCCAATGGTCCACCCTATGGTCCACCCTATGGTCCTCCCAATGGTCCACCCAATGGTCCACCCAATGGTCCACCCTATGGTCCACCCTATGGTCCACCCTATGGTCTACCTAATGATCCACCCTATGGTCCACCCAAGTCCACCCAATGGTCCACCCAATGGTCCACCCAATGGTCCACCCTATGGTCCACCCAATGGTCCACCCTATGGTCCACCCTATGGTCCACCCTATGATCCACCCTATGGTCCACCCTATGGTCCACCCTATGATCCACCCTATGGTCCACCATATGGTCCACCCTGTGGTCCACCCTGTGGTCCACTCTATGGTCCACCCTATGGCCCACCAGCTCGAATACTCTATATAGATCTAAGCTGAATCCAGTTTTCTAAGCTCATCCATCCAATTGACCTTATTCCACTGCCCCCTTGCATACCTAATCTTGTTTAATACCAAGCGAGTCAAATTAAGATATCAATAACTTATTACTGGTCAGTGAGATATTTCAAGACGTTCACTGCCCTATCCATGTCCACTAAAATATCTTTAACCCTCGGCAACCAATGAACTACTAATGTATAGCCAGCCATACGTTGTCCAATCTGATATCTCATATTTTTCAATATCCTATCATTGTCCAGTTCGCAAAAAAAAAAAAATTAAAGTTCCATATCTTATCATCGTCCAGTTTGTTTGACCGTACAGAGATGAAACTCTAGACCAACCGTCTCCCCATCTCATAGAGAGTCCACTGTTTGCACAGTGCCAACGTTCTTGGAGGTGAAACATTTCCTCTCATTAATTGCACTATGAGGTCGCTGTTGATAGAACGCTCGCGCCCAACGCTGGAGGGGGTCAAACATGGGGAGACAACCAGCAATACAGAAAAGGGGAAAAAACTCTTCATAGGGTTTTTTTTTTTTGAGAGAATCTTGGTCCAAAAAAAAAGTCAAAATATAAAATCATGACGCCATATTGTGAATAAACTTAAAAAAAAAAAAAAGAAATGTTTCGGTCCAAAGTATAATGTGTAAGGTCAATTAAAGAATTTATAAAGCCGTATATTTATGTGCCCTGCAATACAATAAGATCTGTAAACTCATTATGCTCCGAGTTTTGCAATATTTTTTTTCACTGTGTGATTCGTGCAATCATTGCTAGGCATCTTCACAAAATAATCCTGACACAATGTATGGCTTCAATCACATACAATCATTGCAAGGCATCTTCACAAAATAATCCTGACACAATGTATGGCTTCAATCTCATACAATCATTGCTAGGCATCTTCACAAAATAATCCTGACACAAAGTTTTGGGTACAATCACACACAATTATCGCTAGGTATCTTCACAAACTAATTGTAAAACAATGTATGTCTGCAATCATTACAAAGAGACACTGCAATTGTGATCTGCCCCACCCCCCACACCCCACAGACTACCCTCCCTAAAAAATTTGGTCCCCCAGCAATGAAGGGACCCTAGTTTTCCTATCCATAACAACGGCCCCAGATTATATTTTTTCAAAGTTTGATGACGTAATTAGTTTTTTTCTCGCTAACGAGACGAACCAAGTGTTGTAATCAAATGTGGATACACATAAAATGGTCCTTCATTATAACAGTCATTTTTTCTCTCTTTATTCTTACAACTGCAGGTTGGGGGGGGGGGGTAATTGTCTCAATACATGTGGACACGGTATCGCGCAGACAACAATCTCCATCACTTTCATCTGGTTCCTCTCCAATTCTACTTTGTTTTCCCGTACTAGAGTCCTGCAACATATACAGATTGCATTCTAGCGCCTGAACACAAATATGTCCAATTTATATTTCATAAAGTGATGATCTGTTGCTGTGTTTCCCAAACTTTTGACACCAATGTACCTTTTTTTTTTTTAGTAATACTGAGTACCTCCAGTTAAAAAAAAGTACACATTGTTAAATGCTGTAAGGAATACACTAAAGCAGAGGCGTAGGCTCATGAAAATACAGCATTTAATCATCTATTTACAATGAACAACTACAATGGCCAGATTCTACACTGCCATCATCACAACTCTGATGCTCTTACATCACAAGGTTACTGCTTTCAATTAATTTCAATATGTAGTTTATATGGTGCGCTGGTCTACGGGAATTCCCTATTCATCACACACTGCCGAAGTCAAAGAGTTCTAACAATATATTGTTCTTACGGTGATGGCTTCCCCTCATTCAATTGTCTTCGCTCTACATCCGTGCATGTTTACCCAAATGTTCTCAACCCGGTGTAGCGCATACCCCCCCCCCCCCCAAACTCTTCACGTTCCCCCACTGGTGTACGCGTATCACACCTTGGGGAAACACTGATCTATATGGAATACGTATTGCAAATAAAATTATTCTTTAAAGTTCTTATTTCATGAGCCTTGATTGCAGCTCACATATTGTTGTTATTGTTGTTGTCGTTGTTGTTGTTATTGTTTTCAGCCCCTTTACCCTCCCTTTTCCAAAAAAAAAAAAACATTTATCCATCCCATAATGCATTTTTATGGCAGCGGCTGGGAGTTTATCTCCAGCCCTGAGAAACAGATCCATCTTTTTAAAAAAAAATGTAGACATGTCGATAAATCTCACAGGGATTGGACACTTCCGTTCAGCAAGGACAAGAAAAATAGAGAGACAGGGGCGGGCGTTGATGGGAAGGGAAGGGGGAGGGTGGGGCTGGGTGGTGAGCGAGACAGAGAGACCGAGGTCATTATTGTCAGATTTACAGTTCTGATAATGACGTTCTGATCTAAAATGGCTGACATGACGCTCCATGGAGGTTGTCATGGAGACTGATGTGGAGCTGCAGGTTGGTGTCTAAAAAATGAAAAGGCTCAGTGTCGTTGTTTATGGGTGTAAAGTGAAAATTTATTTCATGTGATGAGAAGGGAAAAGAAACTTTTCAAAAAACCACCTCCAATGACAGTTGATAATTTAATTTTTTTTTGGGGGGGAGCGGGGGGGGGTTACAAAAATAAATAAATAAAAGTAAAGTGCCATTAAACCAGAGATTTGGGTTTGTGGTTATTTGATGTCAACAGTTTCACCCACAATGGGAAGTAAATAGAAAAAAATGAGACTAAAAACATGTCATTCTTAAATTTAGGTATGGGTTCGAACCTCAGTGAGAAACACAGAAATTTTTTCAGTTCCCGGTGAATGTCTCCGCGCCGCGTTTACCCGGCATTAAATGAGACCTGACTTACAGTTGGCGGAGTAAAAACGGATGGGCGTTGAGCTAGCTGTCCAATCCTTCAATAAGCCCTGGCTGGTATGCCGGCATGTCTGGGCTCAAACTCGGGACATTCATATCAACAGGTGTGCGCTCTGTCACACGACCACTCGGTCTCCCTGAAGTTTAGCAGATTCATTTTATCAAAATATATTTTCAATGCTGCCGCCAGGTCATCTTGGGCCTCCTGACAATCTCCACCAACTGGGGCTCCTCGAGGGGAGGGGAGGGGGACTATTAACAGGGGCCCCACTGACATAAGTTCGGGTAGCGTCATTCCTTGCTGCGGCCCGGATTCCTATAAGAAGGAACAATGGTTGGCTCTCATTCCAATCATGCTCGTGCCCACCTCTGATTAGTTCCAAACTAGTTTTACGATTACATCAGGATAACAAGAAGTTACACATCATCTTACAATGTGATTTCTTTTCTAGCACGAATTACTCAAGACCAGCTGGGATCACGAGGTCATCTTAACTAGGTTGTCAAAGTAAGATGTAATAGTTACTTAATGAAAATGTAATAATCATAACTTTAACTTTTCTCGCGTTTATCATTTGTCACGTGCCTTATAAGTAGGTCACCATAACCGTAACCAGTTTCTAAGTGGGTCGCCAATCACAAAGTTTCAGAACCACTGCTCTAGACATATGACGTTATGGTGAAGATATATTACACTTGACAGAATAGAAATATCTGACATTGTTTACATCTTTTATTCCATCAGGGACAGCACGTGATGTCTGTTAATTTTTTTTTAATTTCATTTCTTTGTTGGAATTTTTCTGAAATTGTCCATGTAATTTGAAAGAGATTGGAAATTATTGTAAAAATTAATAAATTAAAAAATATTTACCCCCCCCCCCCCCCCTCTTTTGACACAGTTTAATATAGTAATAAAAATAGTTTGAAATATTCCTAAGTGAAAAACAAAAAGGGAATGTAATTGTAAGACACGGAACACTAATTAACTCTTCCTGATTTAACAGGAACACTAACTCTTTCTGACTTACTGATTAAATTTAGTTATATTTATTTAATAATGCATTTGTTATCAATCGGCACATACGCATTTTTTTTTTTGAAAAAGAAACATTTTCGTGTCTCGACGTGTCAGGACCGTACATAACGATATGCTAAAAGGTAACTGCCTTAGCAACCCCCGCCCTCCCCTTAAATTGAACAAACAGTTATTTTCTTTCAAAATCTCCCCCCTCCCGTCTTCCATGCCTTTAAACGTTACAATGGGTTTGTTACTCTTGATTGTAATAACTGGTAATTGTGTGAGGGTAGAATGAATTACAAATGACACGAGAATATGTGTGTGTGTTAGTGTGTGCATGTGTATGTGTGGATATGTCTGTGTGTGTGTGTATGTGTGTGTATTTTTATATAACTAGAATATAATAGGCTGAACTTAATTTGCCTTTACCTCAATTGTTAAATAGCAAAAGTAACATAGTTACGAAAATGTATATCTATCAATCACATCTATTTGGGAAACCATGTATATATCTGTAGTACTAATATTTACTTTAAATAGTTGTATTTACATCACCAGGCTCTTTGTTGTTTTTACTTCTTAGTGCATTTTTGTACATTTTTACACTTTTGTAATATTTTATAACATTTTTAAAATTAAAATTTAAACTTTCATATAGATTTGGCTTAATAAATGTATTATTCTGTAGATAAATATTAAAAAAAATTTACAATGAAAAATTTTAAATGAAACAGTATGTCTCCGCCAACCAACCCCCCCCACATCCCCCCAACATCCACCCAACATCCACCCAACATCCACCCAACATCCACCCAACATCCACCCAACATCCCCCCAACATCCACCCATTTTTAATCTAGACTTGTAAAAAAAAAAAGTGAAAATAGAACCTAATTAGTGAATGGTGTCAGCGGGGGTGGGGGGGGCGGCCCAAGGGCGTCTTTTGGAAATGTTCCCCAAATGATTTGGATTAATACTTCCCCGGGTGTCAGGACAACAATGTGAGTGTGTGTGGGGGGAGGAGGGGTCGGTCACTGTCAAAATGGAAGTGTGGGTGGGCCGGAAGGCTAAAGACTTAATGGCGTGAAAGAGTTGTGAAGAAGTTAGGGTCGATACTTGATCCCGGGGGGGGGGGGTGATGTAACAGGGTGGGGTGTCGGGAAAGCAACCAGACTGACTGGTGACGAAAGAAGAAAAGATGAAAAAACACCAGGATCAATGTCACAGTTCGTCATGTACTTATTGACAGGAGTTGTGTCTGGATCATTGTGACAGTCAATGGTGTACTTATACCAGGAGTTGTGTCTGGATCATTGTCACAGTCAATGGTGTACTTATACCAGGAGTTGTGTCTGGATCATTGTCACAGTCGGTTTTGTACTTACTGCACTAGCTGTGTCTGGATCAATGTCACAGTCAATGGTATACTTACTGCAGGAGTTGTGTCTGGCTGAACTAGTTCTCTGTGGTGTTGAAATTGTGTCCCAAGCGAACGTTGCTTAGAAAAGTGTTTAGAACCCAGCAACATTGTGTCCCCTAGCCCCCACCCCCACCCACCACCCAGCGTTCGCAATGATTGGAAAGAAGAAAGAACACACCTAGAGAGGTTACAGATGTTCCTCAAAAACTAGATGTCTGTCTGTCAGCCTAACTTGGAAATCATAGAGGTATATGTATCTAAACGGCGGATATCATAGACGTAAACACATGTATATCTATCTAAACGACAGAGTAATGTCCTGGAAATACATCAATTACACTGGTAAACAGTGATTTCATTGCCAGTGATATTTGAATCATTTTATACAAAGTCAACTATGCTGATTTAGAATATGTAAGTGCTTTTGCTAGATTGGCTCTATTTTACGAGATAATTAAAATTAATTAAAAAATGTGTGCACCGTGTTTCAAAATTGTCAAGAATTGCATGAAGTAAAATAGTATACTAACAAATACTAGTGAAAATGTTAATAGTCATGCAGAATTTTGTTTAAAAAGATATGTAATAGTGCTATAGAAGAAAACATTTTCATTTGAAAAACTAATTATGTCTAATTAATTAATTAATATGTTAATTGTCTATGGTAATGCATTAGCAAATCGCTGTTTGCTCGACTTCCTTTTCTGTGTGTCGTTGGGGCAATTGCGCTGGAGGATCCAACAGTAGTCAGCCATCATATTATGTCCCATCTTCTTTGATATCTCTCCTCCATCACCCTCATATCCTGATGGAACCTCTCGCCTTGTTCCTCACTGAAGTCCCCAAGGTTACCTGGAAATGTGTCTAAATGACTGTGCAGGTAATGTACCTTGATGCTTATATTCGCTCCAATGTTTCTGAAGTTAGCGAGCATATCTTGTACCAGTTTTTCGTAATTCTCTGCTTTATTATTACCTAAGAAGTTCCTGACAACTGAAACAAAACTGTTCCATGAAGAAGCTTCAAGGTGATCCGTGAAATCTGTAAAATTTTGATCGTTGATGAGTTTTCGAATCTGAGGACCGTCAAAAATCCCAAAGCCTTAACAAATTGTTTCATTAAACCTAATTTGATATGAAGCGGTGGGAGAATGATCTTATTTTGTCAACCAGTGACTTGTTGATGATATTTTCTTTACCTACAGTCATGGTTTCCCTTGCAGGCCATGTCACTCTTGTCCAATGATCTTGCCTTGCCCTGCTTTCCCAAAGGCACATGAAACATGGGTATTTTGTGTATCCTAACTGCTACCCAAGCAAGAAGTTTACCATTTTTAGATCAACACAAATTGACCACTGATGCTCATAATAACAGACTTTCTGCAATACTGTTTTGATATTCTCATACTCTTCTTTAGGTGTTGTTGAGTGAGCAATAGGAAGAGATGCGTAACGGTTACCATTGTGTATCAGAACACATTTCAAGCTTCTGATGGAACTGTCTATAAAAAGACGCCAGTCTTTGGAATGGTAGTCTTGTAGTCCCATTTGGAGCAGAAATCCAAGGATGTCATTACAGTAAACAAGATCTTCCTCTTGGCTGAAATATGGAAGAAGAAACTCTTCTCTTTTCCAATAAGAATTTTTTAAAATTCTTGTTTGAGAAAATTTCTTTCATTGAGCCTGGACGCTAAAAGCTCAGATGTTTGCTTGGGCATATTTAGGTATCGTATCAGGTCATTGAGTTCTTCTTGACTAAATGGTTGAGGTGTTGAAGAACTTCCTTCATAATCGCTTCCACTTTTTTCACCTGCCAAAAACTCCAGATCTTGCCCCTCGTCAGAGTCTGATGGTGAAAGCTCTAATAATCCAGTAAAGACTGGTATAGGAACTTCACTGCTACGTGGAATTGGTCTCCTTGCAGATTCAAGATCAGGATAATCTCACTTAGATTTCTTGTGGCGATTGAAGCCTTTAACATTCACAATACAAAAATAGCAATCACCAAAATGGTCTTTCGGCTCTCGCCATACCATTGGTACACCGAAACTTAGACTTTTCTTCTCATCATTTGTCCACTACCGTAGGCTCTCCACACAGTTTTTGCAGACCTTATGGGGAGCCCAAGACTTGTCTTGGTCTCCTAGCTTCACACCGAAATAAGCCAAATATGCCTGCTGCACAAATTCGATTATATTTCTTTGCTTTTCAATCATGTATTCTCCACAGATGTAACAGAATACATTCGGATTATGTTTGCAGCATCTTCGTGATGAGCTCATGATGTCTGTAGAAAGCAGCTATAAAAGAGAAAAAAACTAAACAAAGTTATAACTTGGTATAGTTAAATTAAACAACAGACACCAAACTTATTGCATTTGTTTTACACAAAGGGTATAATCATATTTTCAAGGGTGTCCAATATCTCAGAAACTAGAGCCAATTCAGCAATAGCAGTGGCAGTTTTGAAATCAGCACCCATGAATTGCTATAAATTCATTCAAACATTCTTGGCAACTCGCAAAAATTTTTTTTTGTTGGGCTGTGTTATTAATACACACAAGTGAACTAAAATCTAATACATTTATCACGGTATTTTATCCCATTGACCTTTTTGAATAGGGTAATGGCATGCATATAAATTATTTCAACACTTTTAATAAAACTATAAAATGAATTGTGATAAATGAGTTCTCATCAGTGATAATACAAGACAACCTCGTGATTGTATGTGTGTTTTTGTGTCTGTGTCTGTGTGTGTGTGTGTGTGTGTGTGTGTGTGTGTGTTTGAAACTGAAAATCTGAGACAGAAAACAAATTAATGTTAATGATACAAGAGAATAAACACTTTTAATTGCGCTAATACTAAATCCAAAATTATCCCAGTCTCTCTGGACTTTTGAAAGATGTGAATGACCGATATTTTCTTTTGTTGACATTCCACTCGACTCTGTTAACAGAAACTGTTATTTACGGTAAAGAGGGGGGAAAAAACGGGAAAAGGGGGGGGGGAGGGGGACGGGGGTTGAAATTAAGTTAACCGGTTCATTTGTCACTGGACAAAACAACGGATGGTCATCATGACGCAGCGGATGGTCATCGTGACACAGCGGTCTCCAAGTTGACTCTTCTTCTGAAATATGAGTCCCAGGTCCTGTCTTTTCATCTCCCTAACTGTGCCATCAAAAAATGTTCCGTTGGCGACATCAATGAATTGCGCCCCCCCCTCCCCGCCCCCGGTCGCTGTTATAAAGTCGTAATTAAAAATCGTGGGGCACTTGGAAGCATCTGTTAGAAGTCAAACCGTTATTGTGTCTGTTAGAAGTCAAACCGTTATTGTGTCTGTTAGAAGTCAAACCGTTATTCTGTCTGTTAGAAGTCAAACCGTTATTCTGTCTGTTAGAAGTCAAACCGTTATTGTGTCTGTTAGAAGTCAAACCGTTATTCTGTCTGTTAGAAATCAAACCGTTATTGTGTCTGTTAGAAGTCAAACCGTTATTGTGTCTGTTAGAAGTCAAACCGTTATTCTGTCTGTTAGAGGTCAAACCGTTATTGTGTCTGTTAGAGGTCAAACCGTTATTGTGTCTGTTAGAAGTCAAACCGTTATTGTGTCTGTTAGAAGTCAAACCGTTATTGCCTGGTTGGTTTTGTCTCAAAAGCTGCTTTTAATTTCGTTACTTAGAATGTATGTATTTTAAGTATGTTGTTTTTTGTTACTATTTACAACTGTATCAATTAATATTTTGAACGTAACGTTTATATAATTCTCTGTGACGTGACATAACTAAATGAAATTGTCACATCTTTGTCTAAATATCTTGATGAATGTACTTTCAAAACATCAAAGGGGAATACCCTTGTCGCTATTTTTAACTCCTCCAATTAGTTCTTAAATATTGTGCGCGGGTTGGGGTTGGGGGTGGGGCGGGTGTTTTTATGAGTAATTAGATGGTCCAGCTGGGTCGGAAGTGGTCATTGGCCAGCGGCAAATACACGGACGTTTTATGCTTCATATCCAGTGTGAATGGACAGAACAGAGAAAGAGAAAAAGGGGGTTGGGGGGAAGGGGGTGGAGTGTGGTTTTGTTGAAGCTGGGAGATCTGGTTAAAGTCACCCGGATGTTAGGAAACCACTTGACTTTCTAAATATAGGTCAGTGTGTGTGTGCGCTCTCCACTTTTATGACTTTCCGTCCATATGACAATATGTTGTGGAGGAAACATCGTCGCTACCACCCGGACACACTTGTTCAACTCAGGTGGGACAGATAACGGGGGTAACAACAACCCGAATGAAGTACTCACATGTCTCTGTAACAGATAACGGGACTACAACAACCACAATGAAGTACTTACATGTCTCTGTAACACATAACGGGGGCTACAACAACCACAATGAAGTACTTACATGTCTCTGTAACAGATAACGGGACTACAACAACCACAATGAAGTACTCACATGTCTCTGTAACAATAAGATGTTTTTATCTTTTAATATTGTAACAAACCAGCCACCATTGTTGGGACAGTGGATATTTTTTTTAGAGTCCTTCACACATATTGACCACAGGTGTATACGAAGAAGGCCACCCCTCCCCTCCCACGGATGACTGCCAAAGAGTTCCTCTCTAGTACACTTTACTATAAAATCTAATGGAATAAGGTCTTCATTCAGTACATATTTGAGATGAAATAGGAAAGCCACCAGAGTTTCTCCTATGGACCCCATAAATTCCAAACGTCTCTGTTTAGGATCCCCTCTCCTAAAAAACCCACTTTGTCTCTGATCTTCATTTCAGTCCAGTCCGCAACGTCCGTAAATATAGCTCAGAGGACATCAGTGACGTCACTGATTGTGTGAATGTCTTACTTTAATGAAAACATTTTGACTTCAGCACATACTTAGCTGATTGTGTGAATTTGTCTTACTTGATTGACATATCGTCTAGAATACAACCTAACTACCGGCTAGCTGTATTCTTTATCATTTGTAGCAAAATTTCATCTATATTACGAATTTAAAATGTACGATTGTTCCGCTATACAGGATACAAGATGAAAGTAAACAAGGACACGTAGTGGACATCATAAAGCCACTGTCACTTGACCACATGCAATGACCAGGGGGAATGAGATCCTAACTCACCATCACTGTATCAGACAATAATATAACCTATGAGCACCGAACCCCTATACCCGTGGATATCGAGCGGACAAAGTGACTGTGCAGTCACATACGGCCCAGATATTTTTCGCATACTAAGAACATAATATCTTATTTATGAAATGAATTGTGCACTGTTAAGAGAGAGAGAGAGAAAAAAAAAAAGAGACAATCTCTACTAGATCATTCGTTTGTCATATCGCGTAATAAATTTGAACGGAATCGAAATAAATAAAAGTGTAGTGTACAATGGAGGAAAAAAAAAACGAAACAATACGCGATCTCTGTCAGATCATTCACGTGACACTAATCTAATCATTTCATTGGACAGAATAGTTTCCACTAATAACAAATATTGAGCAAGTGAATATTGTGAAATGAACCAAAGACCTGGGTTTAAGAAGAGGAGAATAGGGTTGGGGGGGGGGGAGGGTAGGTTGGGGTAAGGGAGGTGTTACAATAATTATTCACACCTGGTTAATTGGAAAACGAAATGTCCCAATGTTAAATATCAGCTGCACGGTTGTGTGACTGCCGTCATAATCAAAACTTGGTCACGCGAAAAGATCTGTCTGGGAAGTTGGAATTGGAAAGGGGGGGGGGGGGAGAGAGAAGAATACAAAATAACAACAACAATGTGACGTCATATGCTACATGCGTGCGATTAATCCTGTAATCTTTGACATTAGAACTGCAACCACTGATTCATACACACACACGCGCACACACACACACATGAATATAGACACGAAAACTGTATCTCTTTTCAAAATACACAGGCACACACACACACTGTTTAGAATAATTCCCCCCACCCTCCCATCAATCGGAGATTTTTCTGCACCTTTTTAAAAAAACAGGGGGAGATAATAGTCATTGGCAATTATTTGTGACCCTTTATTTTTTCTCTCCCCTTTTCTCCCCTTTTTCTCTACTTAATATTCTCTGTCTGGCTTGTTTGGCCTCCGTATGGATAACGCCCCATTGTTGTCGTCACCCGCCACCCCCGCCACCCCACACCCAATCACACACACACACACACACACACACACACTTTTCTCACTTAATTCCCCCCTCCCCTCCCCCTTACCGCCCAGCCACCATCATCACCAAGTCTCCCTTTCTCTCGTGAAATCTCGTCAATGAAGTGTTCTAAACAAAAACAAAAAAAAAAGATCCTTAACTCCCTTGGATGTTGGTGGGTAATGCCATGGGGCTGAGGGGTGTGTGTGTGTGTGTGTGTAAGGGGGTGTTAGTGCCGATGTGTGTGGGTGTGTGTGTGGCTGGGGGGTGCAGGGGAAGAGTGTGAGTGGCCAGAGTGGGGGCGTCGTCGGCCTCGTTAAATGAAATGAACGATGGCAGTAGTGAAGAAGAAAATAATAATGACAGACACAAAAAAAAAACATTGAATGCGAGAAAGGAATTGAAAGATTTTTTTGTGTGTGTGGGGGGGGGGGTTCAAAGCTGATAGAGTGAATGAAGAGGTCAAACAAATCAGTAGTTTTTTTTCATCAATTTAGTAGTTTAGTTTTCACTGTAATTTGTTTCATTACCATCCGGGCCTACTTGCTGCAATAAAATAGTGCTTACTAATTGTAAAGTCTTATTGTAACGTAAACATTTTTTTTTGTCCAAAGTATCTTATTTCTTGAGTGAGTCGTCGGTCGGTTGGTGTGGCAGCCATGGGGGTTGTCAGCTCAGCACTGTAGGTGTCGGTTACGAATACACAACCCTTAAATGTCATGAGCCGAGTCTGTCTTGACGCAGACATTGACTAATGCCTCTAACTGGTGACTTCCAGGTTATGTTCTGGGGGATAATGGGCACTTTTTCTTTTTCATTATTTCTTGTGGCATTAAATAAATGGGTAGGAGGGGTGCTGGTGGTAGGGGGGGGTTGTAAGTGACGTCGATAGGGGCCTCAAGTGTGTGGCGTCTGAGAGACCCCATTTCAAAAGACCAGTAAAAAAAATCCGAAGTCTCTGTCAATGATTGAGGATTGATGAGCTATGAACAAACCAACAAACTTCTATAAAACGTCTATACAAACTTCTATACAAACTTCTATACAAACTTATATAAAACTTCTATACAAACTTCTATAAACGTCTATACAAACTTCTATACAAACTTCTATACAAACTTCTATACAAACTTCTATACAAACTTCTATACAAACTTCTACACAAACTTCTATACAAACTTCTATAACGTTATGCTAGAAACGGCTCTCTCCGGAAACTTTGTCCTTACCAAATATAACACGTATCAACACTTATCAGCTATGTCCTTACATCATGTGCCAGAGACAGATGACGCACAAGACCGTGTCACCTTTATAAAGTGTGTTGTCGTATGTAAATCACTCTACTTCTGTGGCAGAGACTTAATAAAGACTGGTGTATTGATTTTATCACTCATATTTATTGATTAGATTTTTTTCCCCCTCATCGTGGTAAAGCTAAAAATTCTACATAATTTCAAGCTGGCTAGAAGGTACCAGCCATGCCACCTTTTTTTTAGCTTTGTTTAAAAAATATTTCTCTATACTTTCCCTCTTTCTCTCTCTCTCTCTCTCTCTCTCTCTCTCTCTCTTCACTCCCCCACCCCATTTCCCTCTCATGACAAGAGGGTGGACTCTGTGTGGACAAACATGTCGGCATCGTCATCCCGAACTCCCCCCCACCCCACCCTACCTTCTGTGCCCCTCCGCTTTCTCGAACCCCCCACCCACCCACCCACCCCACCCCCTCGCACCCAGTTGGTAATATAATCATGGGGCTATCAGATGACGGGGGAATAAATGGGATGACGGGGCAGCGAAAGGCAAAAAATGGCGGCTCTCTTATTGCAATCAAGAGATCAGCGCCCCATTGAGCTGTCCAATCGGGTCACGGCTGCCCTGTCCCCCCTTGATTGATCGTTCAGCGCCTTCGGATGAGAAATGTGGTCAGGTTTAAGATTCGTGCAAGATTGTTTTATCTGAGAATTAAAAGAAAAAATAATAAACACAAAAGAACGTTCATTTCTTATGGAGAAATTAGCAGTTACGTCTTTAACCGTTCATGTTATAAACATATACAATGTGCTCTTTGTATGTCACTCATTTCACTTTTTTTAAATGTATTTTAATTAACCCTACTTTTTAATTTATAAGCAAATGACATTGTTAGTACTTTCATTTTACTATATCACTAGTTGTTCATTTAACTCATGAAATAATATTTAAGTTACACAGTTTTCCGTAAATAACTCAACTCGTGAAACGTTACCAATGATATATACCTGACAGTATTTTTATGTTCCGTAGGTAGCTAAATATTGGTATTTATTAGTAGGACACACTAAACGTTTGATCAGAAAGTAAAATCACAAATAATCAGAGCAATCAAGATAATCGGCTAAATAATGAATAGCCAACGTAGTTCTGGGCAGGTTGGCTCCAATGTTTGGTCCCTTTTTTACATCGCGGGCTTCAGTTGGCTGATATTTTTTTTTAGTAAAGGCCCAAACTAAGACCATAAATTAGACAGAAGGGCCGGGCCTGGATCAAATGAAGGTTGTATTTTATGAGGTCTTATAAATTAATTGTTTGCCCATATCTAATTTAATCAGACAAAAATATTGAGAGGTGTGAGGTGTTGGGGGGGGGGAAGAAATAACTTACGAACAAATCTGCATATTACTAGAACTATAATTAAAGAAAAAAACCATTCTACTGTTTAGCAATTGTTGCGTTCAATTGAAAACCAAATATTATTGAAACCAAAATATTATTTTTTTTTCTTTTATTTGAAAAAAAAGATTTGGTTTGACAATTTATTGCGTGATTATGTGTGACAGTTCGCGGCATATAATAAATGACACGTGACATTTCACGACCATTATAGCTGACACCTCCTGTTGGGGGGACGAACCATCCCATCCCAACCCCTTTGATCTCCTCCACGGTGTTTAATTGTTTTACCTGGCGTCAGGTGAGTTCAACTGTCAGTATGGCGCTGTGGCGCTAAAACGGATGTCACATGACTTCGACCGTGGTTGTGTTCCGGGCTGAAACTTTTTCTGTCAAGGCAGAGAAATAAATCATACAAGGCAATCGAATCATAATGGCGCCCCTCGTCCTTCCGCCCTGTACCATCCTATGGTCGACGCCCCTGTGCTTCCCCCCCCCCCCCCACTCTCTCTCTCTCACACACACACACACATACTCATTCACTTCTTGTCAGATGCAAATTTTAATGTTATGCAGATGTTTTAATGTCTTCATTCTCGGAGCACTTTCCAATAATATTACCCTACCCCCCCCCCCCGCACCCAATCCAATGTCATCACACGTATATTTACACACACACTCACACAAACACACAAATGCTGGCTTAGATTAGCAGTTGGCCTGTAGATTAGCACTTAGCTCTCACAGATTAGCTCTCATCTATCCCACGATTCATCTCTTTTGACAAGATGTAATGGAAAGTAAATACAGTTTAATGCACCGGCAGATCGTCTGCTTGGGTTAGTAGCAGACGGCTAAATATTATTGGTCGGATGAAAGGCGGATCTATATTTTGCAGACGATGTTTTCTCTCCTGTATACTCTCCATCAAATATCGTGTTTTAGAGTGTGTGCGTGCGTGTGTGTGTGTGCGTGTGTGTGTGTGTGTGTATTCAGTGTCTGTGTGTGGTTTCAATAGAAAGAGAAAATGAAACCAGTGGTGATACTGCACAGGACAGGAAATACGTCAGACTAACAGTTGGTTGTTGTTGTTTTTGATGTTGTTTTAAATCTAGTTTTAGGTTTGTATCCATCGAATACTACAGCCAGTGATCAAACTACTGGTAGAAAACACAATTAAAAATACAATGATCAAACAGGGAGTTTGTCTTACACTTACATTGAATCATGGTAAACATCGCTAAAGGTTAATCCATTGGTGAAATAATGTGTATTAATACTAAAAAAATTGTGGAACTATGTTTGATCTCAATCTGGTATGTACGTTACAGACCTAAATACTGTAGACAAAGCATGAATTTCTTTTATCACCATCAAAACAACATACAAAATAAATAATCACCATATAACTGCTTTCAATCTGTACAGAAATCGTCAATACAAAGAGTCCTCAGCACATTGGGGCAATATATTTGCACAACTGGCTTCAACGCATTGGGACATAGGACTTGCAAACTGGCTTCAACGCATTGGGACATAGGACTTGCACAACTCGGGTAGAGAGCTTTGTGTAGGTTTATTGTACTGTGATGTCCTTGTTAGAATGACATGTTTATCTCTTGAATCCTATAAACCATTAATGGAACGGTTTTTGCAGTGCCCTACTTTCATCCCCACTATTGCCATGGAGGAACTTGAAAAATTCTCTAGGTTCTCGCCCGATATCGATCCCGGGACTCTCAGGTCAATCAAATTCTATAGTTGCATTGGACTCGTCTTGAGGAATCACACGGTGTTCACCAGCTGTGTGCTTCCTCAGCCACTGCTGCTTCATCCGCACCACACAACGGCGCAACGACAGGTGACAGCAGTTGCTGCGTGCTCGTCCTTTCGAAAATAAGAAATTGTCAACGGTGACTCCGTGGCGCTACGATTGCGGGTCCTGTGTGCATGCTGAAGGCCAAGGGTTCAAACCCCATGTGAATTCGGTGTTGATTGGTGCCTCCATGACCATTACATACCCACAGCTTTATTACGGATATGCAATTGGGTGCAACTAAAACTGTCTCATTTACTGATTATCAAATCATTGAACTGTCACACGGACCTAAAATAATATTTAAATTCAACATTAACTGAACATTAGCTGAACATTAACTGAACATTAGCTGAACATTAGCTGAACATTAACTGAACATTAACTGAACATTAACTGAACATTAACTGAACATTAGCTGAACATTAGCTGAACATTAACTGAACATTAACTGAACATTAACTGAACATTAACTGAACATTAACTGAACATTAGCTGAACATTAGCTGAACATTAACTGAGCATTAACTGAACATTAACTGAACATTAACTGAACATTAACTGAACATTAACTGAACATTTCTTCCAAGCATCCATATCATGGAACAATGTGCTAGAGCGCTAGACTGCCAACTATACTGTCCCGGGTTTGAGCACCGGTGATTTCATGGGACTGATCAATGTGTCCATAGCTAAATCCAGGATACACAAAATAAATGGAAACCTGACATTTGTCTGTAGAAAGTAAAGACGGCTGGGTATTTTACTAGCCACTATAGAAACCGATGAACTTTGTGTTTTTATAGGCCGTGTTAGAGAATTGTTACATCAGTTCTTACTGTCACCTCGTACACCTACAAGGTTCAAATCTACTCAATAGTCAGCGGTCTATATGTTTGTTTATTTTAGTAATTCACATAGATCCGACTATTGCAACTAATCGTCAACTGCCTCAAACGTAATAAAACAACAAGATCGCAAATGGCCAGCATTGAAAAAATAAAATTTAATAAGACAATCAAATACCAATCATGTTAAGTATTATTTCTATAAGAATCACATTATCAAACAAATTTGAACAAAATCAATTTACCAAAAAAAAAATATTGATAAGTCGTGACATAACATTTTTACAATGTGTTTAAAGAACTAAATACACCAAAAAAAATTAATCTCAAAATATCACCACTATAAAACAAATTGAACATATCATTAAAATACAATCAAACACATTGAACATTTCATTACAATACAAACACATTGGACACATCATTACAATACAAACACATTGGACACATCATTACAATACAATCAAACGCATTGAACATTTCATTACAATACAAACACATTGGACACATCATTACAATACAATACAAACACATTGGACACATCATTACAATACAATCAAACACATTGAGCATATCATTACAATAAAATCAAACATATTTAACGAAAAATTCTTTATGGTTCCTAACAAACATATTGCAAAGGGAGGCGAAGAGATAAAACCCAAAGTGCAGATATAATAGACATCCACTGACGTCCACAGGAACTTCCGGTCATGCGCATAAGCTAAGTTCCGTGAGAGGAAACCATAGTAAGGACCCTCTTCCGCCTTGCCGCTTGCACGCTCTTGTAAAAGAGAAACGAGCCCTAATGTATCTGTGACGTCATTTCCTGTGGGGACCAGTGATACCAAACCGAGCAGGATGTCAGTTGAACCCAAAGATAGTTGCTGGTTTATTTTTCCTCTCTTATCATTTTTAGCTCTACAATATTGTTTTTTATTATGATTTTTTTCTTCAGATAATGATAAATACAATTTTAACGAATCAAAGTCCCGTTTAAAACGTCATTGGATAAATACGTATTGATCTACAAAAGTGTTTCTCAAAGTGTAGTCTGCAGATGGATTAGAAATTTTGCCGATACAGATGATTATATTGATAAATCGAAAATATGTAATACTAGCTGTACCATCAAAACCTTTGCATAGAGTTATATCCCCTTAGGTTTGATCAGTAGGCTAGGTTATTTTTGGTTTCGGGCAGATCCGATTTTTTCATGATTTTTTTTTTAACTATTTTTTTACGTTTGACGATTTTAAACTGCGATACTGTTATATTAATTCTTTACTTTCGATTTAACGCAGAACCCACATTGCTATTATTTATATAGAATCTTCTTTTACCCACTTTAAATGCACAGTTGGTCTCAAATAGCTAAAGTTTGAGAGCCCCTGCTGAAACAAATGTTAAAGCATCTCTTTGAAGTCCTCTCTACTTGCTTTCTTCATCTTCTTTTTTCCTGTCCGATTTTTAACTCCCATTAGGAGCACGGGGGGAGTCACAACAAAATCTCGCCAGCAGACACGGGGTCGGGCAGTCTTCCTGAGGTAGACCCATGATGTCCCTGTCTTTTTTATTTCACTTCCATCTGTTCTTCTCCAAGCTTGGTTTGATCTTCCAGGTATTCTCGTGCCTTGTATGTTCCATTCTAGTGCTTCTCTTGAAACATTGTCTGCTGGTTTGTCAAAGACTGTGTTCATTTCATTTCCTCATTTCATTTTTTTAAAGCAAGTGAAGATTGCCTTATAAACAATGTAAAAATATAAAAAAATAAACCAATGAGCCCAAACCTATGTTAGGCACAAATTTTTAAAACTTAGCGGACATCAATTGGACCCGACAAAAGTAAGGCATTCTTCGAGGCTTAAAGGCTCCTGTTGACAGTTTCTCTGCAATGCTTTCATGGTCGGGGGTGTGGGGGGGGGTGGAGTTTTGGTAACCAGACGGATCTTCAAGCTGCAGCCCGACCTGCATGCTAAGAGTTTATGAGCTAGAATCCCAGTGTGTCCAGTCACCTAGCTTTTTCTCCCCCGTGGTGTCTCCATGACCATTGAACTATTGACTATGGTGGACATAAAACGAAGGGCACCATAAAATAGTCCCATCAGTTGCTTCTAGGATCAACATCAATACATCGCTATGCCCCAACCTGTATCGTCCATAAACAGGAATATAAACTACGGTCAGTAGAAAAAGGTTGTCCATCACACCAAGCCGCCTTTACTTCCCCCAAGTCAGGTACCCACTAAAAGCTGTGTTGACTTGAGGGAGGTTAAACTAACTTTTATCAGGATCTGGGGAAATTCGCTAAGTCCTCACCAAGGAACTAAGCCGGGAGCCTCAGGTCAACAGTCGATCATTTTACACTGCTTGACCATCCTTATGTGCCTTAGGTCAACAGTCAATCATTTTACACTGCTTGACCATCCTTAACTGCCTCAGGTCAACAGTCAATCATTTTACACTGCTTGACCATCCTTAACTGCCTCAGGTCAACAGTCAATCATTTTACACTGCTTGCCCATCCTTAACTGCCTCAGGTCAACAGTCAATCATTTTACACTGCTTGACCATCCTTAACTGCCTCAGGTCAACAGTCAATCATTTTAGACTGCCTCAGGTCAACAGTCAATCATTTTACACTGCTTGCCCATCCTTAACTGCCTCAGGTCAACAGTCAATCATTTTAGACTGCCTCAGGTCAACAGTCAATCATTTTACACTGCTTGACCATCCTTAACTGCCTCAGGTCAACAGTCAATCATTTTACACTGCCTCAGGTCAACAGTCAATCATTTTACACTGCTTGACCATCCTTAACTGCCTCAGGTCAACAGTCAATCATTTTACACTGCTTGACCATCCTTAACTGAATTAGATCACAGCCTTATTCGCCCTATGGCCAATGTCCACTCTTATGTTTCTGAAGACTGCGCGGGACAATTAATATTGGAGGTGCGTAACAGAACGGTTTATAGGTCAGTACCTGTGTCAGTACCTGTGTCATCAGTACCTGTGTCAGTACCTGTGTCAGTACCTGTGTCATCAGTACCTATGTCAGTACCTGTGTTAGGTGTCAGTACCTGTGTCAGTACCTGTGTCAGTACATGTGTCAGTACATGTGTCAGTACCTTTGTCACTACCTGTGACAGTACCTGTGTCAGGACCTGTGACAGTACCTGTGTGAGTACCTGTGTGAGTACCTGTGACAGTACCTGTGTCAGTACATGTTTCAGTACCTGTTTCAGTACCTGTGTTTGTTTCTGTGTCAGTACCTGTGTCAGTACCTGTGTCAGTACCTGTGTGAGTACCTGTGTCAGCACCTGTGTCAGTACATGTGTCAGTACCTGTGTTCGTTCCTGTGTCAGTACATGTGTCAGTACCTGTTTCAGTACCTGTGTTTGTTTCTGTGTCAGTACCTGTGTCAGTACATGTGTCAGTACCTGTGTCAGTACATGTGTCAGTACCTGTGTTCGTTCCTGTGTCAGTACATGTGTCAGTACCTGTGTCAGTACCTGTGTCAGTACATGTGTCCCATTGAAATGTGGGCAGCTAGTTGAGTTATGCTCACGCGCACATGCGCACAACTGAGAAGAAACACTGCTAATGGTTTATCTAGTCACGTGTTCAGGACATTATTGAAAGTTTTAGTTCCAGATCATTCCAGATGTAGAAAGTAGAGATTTGTTTTTGTTGTTAGTTGAGTTCTTTCCTAAGCAGCCACAATTCATTAGACTCAATGTAAAATAAAATTTAAAAAACCCGATCAAATTTGTCGTTCTTTTACGTTTTATGTTTACAAAGAAATAATTTCTTTGTTTGTCAAATCCTCCAATCCACGTCACAAATGTGGGGAAATAACTCTGTCCTGACAGGCGACTTTATACCCTGCAATAAAAATAAACAAACGTGAATTTGAATTTTCTCCCCTTTCCTGGGTTATTTCCCTTGTATCAAGCAGTATGCATAGAGTAAACCATAAAGAAGATATATTTTTTAAAATAATAATAAGCTGGGGGGGGGGAACCCAGCCGATTTAGAAAAAAAATCAACAACTTGTTAATGTGACGTTCCTTGCCGGATGACGGAGAAACTGTTTACATTTCCTCTGTTGAGACAATGAGACAGCAACTTGTTAGATTGGCCTAATTGATTCAAAAAACCGATCGAGGCCAGGACAAGAGATTCTAAAGCCGTCTCTGTTGTTCTCCGGTGAAGCAGGTTTTCATTTCACGTTAATGTCTCCGTACTGAGACACCTACCTGGAGGGTTCTGTCAGCGCCAGACAGACAGTTCATGGTGGTTTCCAATATGTGTGTCGATTGGTCCTATCTGTTGGAGGCTTTGTCTGGGTTGGTTGATCTGCGCTTGTTGATCTGCGTTTTGTGTCTCGGTATAATCTTTGTCTGCTTATGAGTTTGTTTGTTTGTCAAAGTGTCGTCTGTATTTGTTATTTGTCCGTGTTTATTTTTCTGTGTTTGTTTGATTGTTTATTTGTCTGTTGTCTTTGTTTCTGTTTTTATTTCTGTGTTAAGTTGTTCGTGCTTGTATGCATGATTTGCTTCCATGTGTTTGTGTTTATTCTCTGTGTTTGGCATTGTGTTTAATGTGTTGGATACGCCAGAGTTGAACCCCCTTAACAACAGCATGCCAATCGGGCTACAGCTTGGAGATCCATTTTATAACCAAAGCATCATCCAAAATAATTATATTGAGCCTAGGTACCTAGTATATAAAAAAGCATAAATTATTTCTAAAAAAAATTGGTCTAACAACGAGATTGTGCAAAAGGATAAATTTATATTCGGAAGGGCAGAGCAGTTACTTTATGCGGCACTGTTTATACCTAACATTTAATCTGTTGTCTGTTCTGATTTAGACTGACAATAGACTGGTTAATCTGTGTAAACATTAGAGCACTTCGTGGTCGAACCCAAGGACATCATCTCTTCAGGGACTAAGATAATTATTGGTTTAATTACCCCTCTATTCTTAGATAGATAAATCATGTTCAATTCATTTCTATTACTCCACTCAGTTGGCCAGACACTAATTAATTCCTTCTGTCCATAACAGGTTAATGAATGACATATTGTGTGCCATTCACCTCATTGTTCTTAATCAATTGCAATAGGGATATCAAACTTTGACAGGTCAGGCTGACATATTAGGGCCAGGAGTCTTGATATGGAAATAGAAATTTTCAACCTGAGCTGACTGGTCTTGTATTAAAATACAATTAAGAACTTTAATAAACTTGTACTGCATTGCGGTATTTCACGATGTTCATTTTACAGCATTTATCTTTTCAAATGTTTGTATCAATCATTTACACAAGTTACTGATTAGCTGCTACATGTCAATTTTCTATCATAAATTGTAAATCATTCAATCAACAGTGAAAGGTACTACACACAGCATTTCATTTTCATTTTATTCAAAGCAAATAAGTAGGTAGGATTAGTTAACATAATTTCATTTTGTGTTTAACACACAGGACATTAAAACAATATAAAAACACAAATATCAATTTGAAAAGTAAAATATTAATAACATTAACTTCGAATTTCGATCTCAGGGTCAGTGAGACAGTTAAGTATGTACAAATTGTTTACATTTAACAATAAGGCGGTAAAAAAAAAAAAGAAACAAATCACCGAAATTTGTTTTTCGAAAGAGCCAATGACATGTTTGGGAAACCACCCCCAGCGTCCTGTGCTATAATTAGAATGAAGATTAGTAATACCTTACATTTTTATTTGAATATTAATATATTTAGTGTTTTCTATCTGGAAATAATTTGGAATGCACGAATGACGAAAAAGATAACATTGACAACGATGTGTATAACACATCAGGCTTGCCGTTAGCCATGATTACGTTACCACGCAGTAAACTTGGTCTTTTCAGAATAAATTAAAGAAAAGATCTAGATACATGGTATTTTCGAATAGATTGTTTTAAATTAAATAAAGTCACAAAAAAAAAGACTTTGAAACCTAGTTTATGTTATTCGACAATGGTAATAGTACACAAACAAAACGTAAGGCCCAGTACTACAGAATGGACCTATTTTCTTTAAATTTGTAGCTAATGTAAAGACATTGTATACTTATAATAAGTAGCCAAAGACATTTTAAAAAATACTAACACTTTATTAAAACATGACATGGTTGCCATGGCAACGGCGGCCATATTGGATTTTTACTACAATTGTGTACAAAAATAAAAGTGTTATAACTAAATAATGATACATACAATTTTAAAAAAAATTAGGCATTATATTGAGAAGCATCTCCTTAACACTTTCTATTTTACAGTTTTTTTTAAATATAGCTCACTTTTTTTATTTCATCATTTTCATGAAGTACCCTAAAAAATCGAAAAAAAATACTGAAAAATCATACATTTTACACTAAAATAAAAATATCTGTGACAAAAAATAAAAAACTACAAAATAGAAACTGTAGCTATTATATCAAGTTACAAAACTGGAAATTTTCATAGCAATCTATGCATTAATAGAAAAGTTATAAGAATTTTAAGATCAAAAAATCTAATTTTAAGAAAAACGCAAAAAATGTAGAAAAAAAGCTTAAAAACCTTTAAAAAAAAGTTAAAACAGTCCAGAAGCATATCCAGTTGTTCCATGTTGTTTTCTGCATTCCTGCTCAGCTCTTAATAAGCCCTGCATTCTTTTCTGTTGAATTTTTTATCTTTTCCATCAGCAGAAGCTTTAGCATTGTCCAAACGTTTTTTTTGCCTTTTTGCTAGGCATAGTTTGTCAGTATTGACACCACTAATGTCTGAGAAAAATTGCTTTCAAAAAAGTGGTCAAAATTGTTTTCAGCAATGGCTGTTAATGTAGCATACTCCACTTTAGCTTTACTGTGAAAATTGGTTTTGTTACACCTGGACCAAATCATGTTATGAAGGGACTCATTTGCGTTCTGAGTCGCACCTCTTTCACATCTTTTTAGCAGGTTTAGTTCTGACAGTCTGTGATAAATTGGGAGGAGGTGCTTGTGAAGCCTGTCAAAATCTAAAAATGTGTGGATCCTTTTCTGATGTCCACCAGGAAACTTATGATGGTAGATATCTCGTTTGTAAAAACACCAGGAAGTCGGCCCAGGTGGACAATACTGGTGTTGCATATGGTCATCAGTGGAGTAACAATGGTGTAATGATGCCAATATAGCTTTCTTTTTCTCTTCTGCTGTTTCATTGTTGTTACGTATTGCCCTAGCATAGTAAATACAAAGTCTTTTAATCTTGTCTTGGGTCAAGCTGCCTTGCTTTTTGCCTCCCAGTGTGATTCCTAAGAGTCAAAAGAAAAAAAAATACATGAATAGCTAGAAAGCAAAGCTTGAAGAAAATGACAGCAATAAGTATTACAAGTATGTTCCAACTTCATATTTAAAATTATTAATGCAAAATTAATTTCAATTACTAACCTTTTTTGGAGGAATCGCTAACTAATTTCCGAAGAGCTGTTCCTAATCGTTTGGCTACGTGATTAAGGCATTCTTCTTTTTCAACATCAACACTAGGACCATAAGGCTGAAGAGCCCTAACTTTATCAAAGGCTTTGGAGTCTCCATCCCCCAACATTGTGGTGTACCTAAAGTTGTGCAGTTGAAGAGAACAACTCCACAATATCACAGTTGCATCAGACTCTATCATCCCAGATGTACCTGTAGAAATGTGATTTTAGATAAATTAATAACTTATTAAAATGGATTCATTATTTAACAGGGTATATTTATCTATTAATTGTTATATTAATGTAATGACCTACATGATGTTCAAATATTCAAATTTATATAGACTAATGAAAGAATTGAAGAAATCAAAGTTAAAAATGAAATAAGAAAAATTACATGCTGATTGCTGTAGTCACATTTAAATTTTTTTTTTAATTCTGCAGTCACATTTAAAAATTTTTTTTTGAACTCTGCAGTCACATTTAGAAAATTTGTATATAATATAAAATTTATTTCAAAGCAAAATACTAACCATTGTAATTTATACTGCATCCATTGTCTTTATGCTGCGCAAGCCATTCGCTGTAACGTGTGGGGTCATCTTTCTTCAGACGATGACCAGTCTTAGCACATGTCTGACAATGCAAGCTGGTGACATGCATGTCAAGCACTTGTCCAGTAGCAATCTCTATGAAAAATATTTGCATTCTTTGCAAGTTAATCAATATTTTTGGCAAATCCTTCACTCTTTGTGTCTGATACACGTGTTTCTATCTTGCCAAAACATTCTAGGCAAGCAAGTGACGAAATAAAAGAAATTAAAATACCAATGTCAATAATGGTTCTTTCCGAAGAATCACAAGGTGTTGCATCGAAAACTTGCTCACTCAGTCGTAATTTCTTAGCAAAACTGCACTCACTAGGGTCTGTAATAGCAGATGAACAGGGTTGTCCAATATCGTTATTGACAACAGCAGCACTACTAGTACTACTAGTATTGGGACTAGAGATAATCAATGCGTTGTTGGTGACAGTTTCATTTGCTGAAGATTTTTTTCTTTACGTACAGCAATAGCTTTGGCAATATTTTTGTATTTGTAAATATTTTTACGACGAGACATTTTTTAAACATTAAAATAACACAGTACCAACGTGGTAAAACAAAGACAGTCGATCGTACAGGATGCGTTATTTAGGTTTTAAAAGCGTCTCTTCCGGAACGAAAACAAAGATTTATAGTTCATGCTAAAAATAGCAGACCAATAGTAAATTTCGTAGGTGGTTCTTCCGCTTGGAAGTAGCTAATGAGAATTTTTTTTTCTGTATATTACTAGTTATAATGGAAAGCCTCAAGATATAAATAGCAATTAGGTCATAACATAGAAATTGTGATTCAGAAAAACCTAGACCCTTTTACAACTTGAAACATTTAAAGTAGAGCTGCTGTTCGATTAAAAAAATTGATCGAAATTAACGCATGATTAAAAATTTTATCGCATATTAATTCACATTTTAATCGAAACAATACAATACATTTGTTTGTATTCAAACTAGTATGTCATAATATCATATCATAAAATTGGCATAATAAACAAGTCAGATTAATTTACGAAAGAGGTAGAATTAATTGTTACAGATTTATTAAGCATTAGCATATATCTCTATTGAATTAGTTATTGAGACCAGTTTATTGACATGTATCAATCACGTCAAGTGATGCGAATTGTTTTCTTTTTAATCATCAACAGTGCTAAATATGTGTTTTTCTCGTGCTGTTATTTCCAAACTAATGACGTATGCCAACACATGTTCCCCCTTCCCTGTAATATTTTGCAACACTCGCCGCCATACTATGTCTTGTTTACCCTACCCTCCGGCCTCCAGTACCGTAATATCCCCTCCCAGGCCCGTAGCCAGATCAAAGTAAGCAGGGGGGCACCAATACCCAGCAAGGGGGTACTTTCTCATTTTAGTTACTACTTTATTTTTTCCTCTTTTTCTTCTTTTTAAGCGGGGGTGGGGGGCACTCCACACCTAGCGTGGGGGGGCACGGCCCCCCTTGTGCCACCCCTTGGCTACGGGGCTGCCCCCTCCACTTACCATCCCAAAAAATACACACGTCATTTATATCTCACATGTGCTTTTTCTTTCATAACATAATAGTATAGCCAGAGAGTAGATGCTCACTTATTATTAACGCGTTTTTTTATTCCTCCCCCCACTTTCCCAACCCAGTTACATTTTTGACACTTAGCAGCCTCTCTCCCCCCCCAAAGATGACGTCACTTAAGGCTTACCCAACCGCAGTACACCCTCTGTCCCATGACAAATTTACACAAGATCCACCGTTTCCAAATCATGGCATCTGTCAATCAAGCTTTCTAGCTACGCCAGATGTTAACTAATTGTATCATTCAAGGTCATACATTAGAATTAAGAAATGACAATCCTATTGTTTCAAGGTCATATCGCTGATGTAATTTTATGAAGACGTGACAGCTTTAGTTTTCAGGTTGTTTTTTTTTTCCTATTTTTTTAAAATCTTGTCTGATCTGGTTATAGAATTGGGTTATTTACTGATTTTCTTTTCTGCAATAATAGGATTTGGGTAAAATTTAATGCATATAGGTCTTTGTGTTAAATATGTAATCGCATATTTTTAACGCATCAATTACACTTTAATTACATCAATCAACAGCCCTATATAAAATGTGAAATTTAACTCAGTATCACAATAATTCTGAAAAATACAACCATTTTAGATACTGTATTATCAAAATGCAATACAAAATTACGCGCAAAAAAAAAATGATGATACACAATTTCTAGCATCTCGTTATTTTGATCTTATTATAAACGAGTTCTTTACACATTTGTTGTTTTTTTTTATCTTCAACAATACACTGTAGTACCTCCACCATTACACTACAGTATATAATGTAAACTACTGAGTGACTTTTCTCTTTTTACATCAACCGGGAAGGGAGCATAAGGTTTATTGTCAAAAGGCTATATAACAAAAACATCGTCATTTTATATTATAGGGCTTAAGTCGACATACTTGGGTATGAGGGTGTGTGCGAAATGCGACATGGTAGGGGTGGTAGATCTACTTCATAAGTGAACAGACTTTAACTTCAAATCATTGAGTAAAAGTATGTTATTTTTCGACGTGGTGAACTCTAAGAATTTTGTTCAAATTAACGCATTTATGTGTTGCGTTAAAAATTTTAATCGCAAATTTTTTTTGACGCGTTAATCGCAAATTAACGCAGTTTAATCAGCAGCCCTAATTTAAAGTGAATCTTTAATTTTCATTGGTTAGTCTAATACCACTGACCATGACAATAAAAAGAAGCGCTTTATAGTGATATATAATACATAGAGATAACTAATTAGTTGCTAAGCCTTACACGATACCAAAAATGAATGATTTAGCAATTTGTTAGTAAAATTTGTGTACACATCCCTTACTAAAAAAATGATTAAAAATAAAAATAATCACTGATGTGTTATAAAAATATGGTTTTTATGTGCCAAAATGGGTAAATAACTAAAATTAGGTCAAAACGAAAATTCGTTAGAGACTTCATTTTTGACCTTAGGCTAAGGCTATTTTAAGCCGTCCCCAGCCGTAAACCAATAGGAATTGATAATTTGACCTAGATATTATTTCAATGTGGCGCTCCTCACCTTAAACACATTTTTTAGGTTTTAACTCATTTTCATTTAACTTTAGAAGAATTTAGCCGGCTGTAATGGTAATTAAGACATACAGTTCACAATTGACATATTTTCTTAATAAAGATTGGCACGTGACTGGCTTGGGCTGATGAAACAAAAACTACAGATCAGGGTAAAATACATTTTCCACAATTGTTTTTCACTTAAGGAAGAAATGTGTGAGACTGAGGTCTAGCGCCTTTCAAAAGCCCTGACCCCGAGCCTTTAATTCGCACCTGATGAAAATGTATCATGTTCAATGTCAAACACTGAATTAGTACATTAGTCACACTTTTACCTACACCCATACATTACAATACATGATGTATACATAAATCCATACACTAAAGTATATGATATATATATACACCCATAAAGTACAATATATAATACTATACTAAAGAATGAAACTGTTCCCTTGTAGGAGAAAGGATGTATTCCAGTAGACCCCCCCCCCCACAGACACACACACGGTATCCGGACAAAATCCCCAGCGGACAAAACCCCCAGCGGACAAAAACCCCCAGCGGACAAAACCCCCAGCGGGCAAACCCCCACTGGACCTCACCTTATTTTTGTTATAAAATCTATTATTTGGCCCTCATTTTTATTAAAAAATGTAATGTATAATACCTGGATGAAAATATATATATATAAATACGTATTTTTAAGGGAATTTGTTTTTCAAAGTACCCCAATAAGCTGCATTAGCCCGTCGAGCCACAGTGGTCAAAAGTCAATCTCTTGTTAACTTTACATCCACAGGCAGCTTATCTTACAAGGTAAAAAAAAACAAAATTAAAGGTTTTAGCCCAAGGTCAATACTGATCATATCTTTATTCTACCTTTTAATTCTCGCGCCAGACACACATTGTACAGCAGACGGTAAACAAACAGCATAAGAACCACAGTGGTCGAAAGCCAATCCTTTATTTAGGTAAAACAGCATAGAAACATGCCTAATGATAGACTGTGATGACAGACATGCTATCTTTTATATCGAAAAACATTTCTCTTAGCCCATGGTCAACTTCGTATATATAGAAGAATTAATAATATCGACTTATATTCAATCTTAGTTGCTTTGGGGGTTTTGTCCGCTGGGTGTTTTGTCCGCTGGGTGTTTTGTCCGCTGGGTGTTTTGTTCGCTGGGTGTTTTGTCCGCTCGGGGTTTTGTCCGTGGGTGTTTTGTCCGCTGGGTGTTTTGTCCGTGGGTGTTTTGTCCGCTGGGTGTTTTGTCCGCTGGGGGTTTTGTCCGTGGGTGTTTTGTCCGCTGGGTGTTTTGTCCACTGGGTGTCTTGTCCGCTGGGTGTCTTGTCCGCTGGGTGTTTTGTCCGCTGGGGGTTTTGTCCGTGGGGGTTTTGTCCGCTGGGGGTTTTGTCCGTGGGTGTTTTGTCCGCTGGGTGTTTTGTCCGCTGGGTGTTTTGTCCGCTGGGTGTTTTGTACGATGGGTGTTTTGTACGCTGGGTGTTTTGTCCGCTGGGGGTTTTGTCCGCTGGGGGTTTTGTCCGCTGGGGGTTTTGTCCGTGGGTGTTTTGTCCGCTGGGGTTTTTTTCTCCGTGGGTGTTTTGTCCGTGGGGGGTTTGTCCACTGGGGGTTTTGTCCTACACTCCACACACACACCCATCGATCACCCCGGGAAGGGGAGTGGCGCTAACAGGTCAACGTAAGAAAAATCCGGATGTGTGTGTGAAGGAAATTCAAATTTCTTTTGCGTTCTTTTCACTACATTGATACAAATAAATTGTGTGTTGTTAAATTGAACATCGCAATAAATCGGACGAAAATCGCTTGGTTGCCGTTGTTTACAAAACTGAATAAAAAAATTATAATAAACACTAATAAATAAATAAATTTATAAACATAAATACTGAATATATTTATCACATGATCTGGTTCTCATTCTACATCAGGGGTGGGCACGTTTTTATGACTCGCGGGCCACAATGACCGGAACAAAATAACATGAATGGAGAGTTGACGTGTGAATCACCAAGAAATGTAAACTTCATAACATTAATGTCGAATCCTGTGCATCACTCTGAAACAAATGGCGAAACGTAGGTCAGATTAAACAGATAGTATCTTCTATAGTTATATTTTGCCCATTTCTGCTAATTAAATGTCGTTAATTAATTTTTCTATACATTGCATTTTCATTTTTTTACTGTACATAAATTAAAGATTAGTTTCAAGGCATTGTTTATGAGTTGTTGATATTGTTTTTATTTCCCTTTAAACCACACGACGACGGGCTGAGAGCTAAGAACAGAAAGATCAACAATCATGTCAAAATAATTTATCTTAATGTGTAAATATAAATATCAATTTCATGATCCGTTCATTGTGTGTGTCAGAGCCATTTGTAAACACGAAATAAATATCAGACGTCAAGACACGTCAACAAATAAAAATAAACCCAGAATTGATAAAAAAAACAACTTACGGATAAACAACACATCAGGGGAGATAACACGCACAATGAACCCATCGTGTCTATTAGGGAGCGACCGATAATCGGATCGGTATCGGACCGATATTGGCACTATCGGTTAATATCGGATCGGCCGATTGATCTAGGGAGCGACCGATAGTCGAACCGATATTGGCACTATGGGTTAACTGTCGGACCGGCCGTTTTTTGGCTGCCGATACATTGTTTTTTTTTTCACAACAGAGTTGCAGAAAAGAAAATCAGTAAATAACCCGATTCTATAACTAGATCAGACAAGATTTTTAAAAAAAAAGGAAAAAAAAAACCGGTACACAGAAATTGTCACGTATACATCAGAGATACGACCTTGAAACAATAAGATTGGCATTTCTTAATTCTAATGTATGACCTTGAATGATACAATTAGTGAACATCTGTGTGTATTTTTTGTTGGGATGGGAAGTTGGGGGGGGGCGGGGGGAAACAAGACTTATGTGTCGGCGAAGCGTCATGAAATATGACAGGGAAGGGGTAAGCATGGGTTGACATACGTCATTAGCTGTTTTATAACACGAGAGAAACACGTGTTTGGCAATTGGCATTGTTGTTGCTTAAGGGGCTGTCCATTAATTACGTCAACAAAATAGGGGAGAGGGGGGGGTCAGAAAATTTTTGACAATTGTTGACAAGGGGGAGGGAGGTCAAGTAAAGTTGACGTCAACAATGTTACTTTTTTAAATTTAATACAATTACTTAATAAATAGGAAAATTAAGCAGCGTTTGTAGTTCTGTGAGATAAGACCATCCAGCCTGGATATAATGAGATAAGACCATCCTGCATGGATATAATGAGATAAGACCATCCTGCCTGGATATAATGAGATAAGACCATCCTCCCTGGATATAATGAGATAAGACCATCCTGCCTGGATATAATGAGATAAGAACATCCTGCCTGGATATAATGAGATAAGACCATCCTGCCTGGATATAATGAGATAAGACCATCCTGCCTGGATATAATGAGATAAGACCATCCTGCCTGGATATAATGAGATAAGACCATCCTGCCTGGATATAATGAGATAAAACCATCCTGCCTGGATATAATGAGATAAGACCATCCTGCCTGGATATAATGAGATAAGACCATCCTCCCTGGATAAAATGAGATAAGACCATCCTGCCTGGATATAATGAGATAAGAACACCCTGCCTGGATATAATGAGATAAGACCATCCTGCATGGATATAATGAGATAAGACCATCCTGTCTGGATATAATGAGATAAGACCATCATGCCTGGATATAATGATATAAGACCATCCTGCCTGGATATAATGAGATAAGACCATCATGCCTGGATATAATGAGATAAGACCATTCTGCCCGGATATAATGAGATAAGACCATCCTGCCTGGATATAATGAAATAAGACCATCCTGCCTGGATATAATGAGATAAGACCATCCAGCCTGGATATAATGAGATAAGACCATCCTGCCTGGATATAATGAGATAAGACCATCCTGCCTGGATATAATGAGATAAGACCATTCTGCCTGGATATAATGAGATAAGACCATCCTGCATGGATATAATGAGATAAGACCATCCTGCCTGGATATAATGAGATAAGACCATCTTGCCTGGATATAATGAGATAAGACCATCCTGTCTGGATATAATGAGATAAGACCATCCTGCCTGGATATAATGAGATAAAACCATCCTGCCTGGATATAATGAGATAAGACCATCCTGCCTGGATATAATGAGATAAGACCATCCTGCCTGGATATAATGAGATAAGACCATCCTGCCTGGATATAATGAGATAAGACCATCCTGCATGGATATAATGAGATAAGACCATCCTGCCTGGATATAATGAGATAAGACCATCTTGCCTGGATATAATGAGATAAGACCATCATGCCTGGATATAATGAGATAAGACCATCCTGCCTGGATATAATGAGATAAGACCATCATGCCTGGATATAATGAGATAAGACCATTCTGCCTGGATATAATGAGATAAGACCATCCTGCCTGGATATAATGAAATAAGACCATTCTGCCTGGATATAATGAGATAAGACCATCCTGCCTGGATATAATGAGATAAGACCATCCTGCCTGGATATAATGAGATAAGACCATCCTGCATGGATATAATGAGATAAGACCATCCTGTCTGGATATAATGAGATAAGACCATCCTGCATGGATATAATGGGATAAGACCATCCTGCCTGGATATAATGACCCGCTTTTTTGTTGTTGTTTTATTACATATTTTTTCGTCAAGAGGAAGAGGAGTTTGATCACTTTCAGGGTTAGGGGGTCGGTCCTTCGTGGGGCCCGTCATAATACTTTGATATACAGTAAATGGTTAAGCATTTGGGGGGGGGGGGGCTCAGTCAGAGGAGTGAGGAGGGGGGACTGTTATCAGGAAGGCCTAAAGTCAGGAACCCATTATTTGCTAGGCGTCATTTTCATTTCAAACAAGACCTCTACAGAGAAATAGTTCTATATAAGTATACTATCTATGGTATTTGTGTACACGACAATGCTGATCTCTGTTTTTAAACAATTCTCAACTTTTGTCCTTTGATATTGTAGTAACTTTATCTACTATACACAGACAGAATGACACACAGGACACGTGGGTTCAATATCTCTAGACTAATACTTTTATTTATAACTACAAAGTCACTTAACATTAAATCTACAACTACTAATCTAAACTAATACATCCACATGGAACAATCACTACAGGCGACAAGCGAGTCTAACGTGTTACCTTCAGGTAACGGAACTCGTTGTTCTCAGAATAACTTCCTAATTGCTAAGTCACGGACTGTCCACTTTTTTTTCTCTGGTCACTGCTTATATCTTAAGTCCGAAGTAGATCCCCCACCCCCTTAATTCAAGTCACGTGGCTGGTCTCGACGCATCGTCCTGATGCTAGCGCTAGATGAGAAGGGGGAGGAAAACGACTGTTGTTTCACCCCCACCCTATCTCTTATTTACACACCTGTGCAGGCGACGAATGGTGCAGCGCCGTGTTTTAGAATAAGAGAGTTACAACAATATGATTTCACTCGGTTCCCTGCAATATGATCATCAGATATCATCACACATTTTCACAGATATTCACATCTTCAACCGTAACGCCTTCCACAAACACCCCCCACCACTCTCAAGATTTCGGACACGTTTGGCTACCCGCTGCTTATGTTTGTAATAGTGTAACTGAATGATCATTCATATTAATGGATACACGATTATTTAACTTGGACTACAGACCCTTTAGCCTTTGTTTTAAAGTAGCTGCTTTACTTGAGTTTTCCTTTCTTTTATTCTGTTATAGCCCCCCCCCCCCCCCAAAGTCAAGCCATATTGGCGGTTTTCGGACCAGCTTGGGCGGATTCCATTACACTTATACGGTAATTTCCGCTGTTTTTTAAGTTTATAAGGCTAGTTGGCTAGTTAAGTATAAGGGTGAACATTATGTCATAAATTACTTGTGTTACGATGTAGGTTATTTTAGCACAATAGTTTACAGGTTTCGGAAAACAAAGGAGTGCTTAAAACGGGGGGGGGGGGTGCATCATTGTGACCAGATAGAAGAATGATTTACGCGAAAGCACGCCCCATCACCCCTCCATTGTTAATTAGTTGTGAGTCACCGGTGGTACTGAGAGCTCACGGAGACAATTTACCTGGGAAAGAATGTTCGTGACCGTGACACGTAGGATGAAGTTGGAACCGTTACGAAAGTCGTGGGGCAGAATCTTCTCACGAGGGATAACTGAGTTAGAAAGTGTCATAGGTTTCCTTGTTTAGATTCCCCACCCACAGACCCGTCACATAAATTACCCCGAGTGTAGAGTCAGTTGGACTGAGAATTAATTAGGAATAATTAATCACCGATGTCAAAGCCAATTGTGTACTGTATATAAGCAGGACGTTTTGTGTGTAAGAGAGAGGAGGAGAGACAGGAGCGAGACTGAGAACTAGGTAGTCGAGTGAGATAGCAGAGTAGGACGTAAGCTGAAGTCTGTATGTGAGAATTGGCGTCAACATAGCTACATAATAAACTTTTTTTATCAGCAAAGAAACCGGTATTTTGTTGACTTATTAGCGGAGACTGAACGTGAGCTGTGAAAATAGAAATATTGTCACCAGAACATCTACATCTACTCTCTCATACTTCTAGACAACGATCTGTACGCGGCCAGGATTAGCATTAGGACTATCCGCCGACGTAACAACTTGATTATTCTTAAATTTCACATGTAATCACATTTGACAACCTTTTTAATTGAATATATATTTTATTTGTAAAACTTTATATTTTGATTAACGTAATTTTTCCCCAAACCCAAAAAAGGGTCTATGACGCAAGATCTTTGAGTCGTTCCATGTCATCGCGTCTATTCTCAGCTTTCATTTCATTGGCCAGTTTCTGATGACGAAACACAATTATAAGGCAAGGTAACAGACAGAAATAAGAGTTCTCATTGTAAGAATTAGTTCACTTGATTGATCACTGAATTCTCCCCCCCCCATCCCCCCGTTCCCCTTGCCACTTTCTGACTGCTGAGTGGTGAGAGTGTGTGTGCGTGTGAGGAGTGGGAGTACTTTGGGACGTGTGTCTAGTCAACAAATACAACTCGTTTACTGCTGTAGAATAGGGCTACCTCTTGCACTGGGTGAGTCAACATTCTAGCTGAGCCTTGAGGCGTGGGTTGGGCATCTGAAGGCACGCGCCTCTACCACATGACCCTCATGGGAATTCGACTCGTGAAGTTTCACATCACCTGAGAGAAGTGTTTTGTGCTCGGATGTGGGAAAGGAAGCGGTTTCTTGTTCCCGGTAATGAGTGACAACACGGGGGAACTGTACGCCGTGATGTCTGATACACAATGGCTCATAGAATAAATGAATTACTCGCTCAGTACTTTAATACATTATAATATAAAACTGACGTACTTTAAACTGTACTTCTTCAAAGTATTAGTCTTTGAATTATTTATACAGCAGTATTGAAAGTACTCCTTACACTGAGTTTCTTATTAGAATATTTTTCTAATCTGTGCACATGTACGAGTACACAGCTCATTACAACAGAGCCCACATCGCTCATTACAACAGAGCGCACACATATTTCAATCAGTACACATAAATACCGGTATGCTAGACACCAAATATGGATATTCTTTTAAAATAGCGAACAGCCAACATCTACAGCCGCGCACAGCCAACATCTACAGCCGCGCACAGCCAACATCTACAGCCGCGCACAGCCGACATCTACAGCCGCGCACAGCCGACATCTACAGCCGCGCACAGCCGACATCTACAGCCGCGCACAGCCAACATCTACAGCCGCGCACAGCCAACATCTACAGCCGCGCACAGCCAACATCTACAGCCGCACATATCCCGCAGAAAATTTTACGGAACATTGCGTAGTCAGTATATCTGAAAGTATTACTCACATTTAGTTACTGTGTATGTATTTACGTTATCTGACATTGTAAACAAAACTCAACTGTACACATAAAAAGCAGTAAACAAACTATACATGTAAATTTCATGGGGTATATGTTCACCTATATGTTCACCCATATATTCCCCTATATGTTCTCCTATAAGTTCCCCTATATGTTTACCTATATGTTCACCTATATGTTCACCCATATATTCCCTATATGTTCACCTATATGTGTGTGCCACTATATATTCCCTATATATTCACCCATATATTCCCCTATATGATCTCCTATAAGTTCCCCTATATGTTCACCCATATATTCGCCTATATGTTCACCTATATGTTCACCTATATGTTCACCTATATGTTCACCTATATGTTCACCTATATGTTCACCTATATGTTCCCTTATATGTTTGTCCGTATATTCCCCTATATGTTTACCTATATGTTCACCTATATGTTCACCCATATATTCGCCTATATGTTCACCTATATGTGTGTGCCACTATATATTCCCTATATGTTCACCCAAATATTCCCCTATATGTTCACCTATATTTTCACCTATATGTTCCCTTATATGTTTGCCCATATATTCACCTATATATTGAGTTTCTCTCAGAGATTGTATTATTTGTTTATATTACTTCATCTTTCTTTGATTTTTTTTGTTCATGAAAATATCAAACAGTACAGTACTAATGTGTATGCATATAAATATTAAGTTGCAAGTGAATCATACAACAAATACGTGATGTTTGTTTACGGTAATAAACATACATTAACAATATTGACAGAAGACTTTTCTTTTTTCCATTTTTAAAGCCAACCTAGCCTGATTCCAGATATAGATAAGTGACGCGGGTCAAACAATATACTCAGAGTTGGCAGTCGGTAATGGATTATCTTTTAAAACAAAACTTTGAGAATTTGATTCTATCTTTCTTCTCACGACAGGCAACCGTATATCGGAGATGGAAGGGGGAAAATCAATATACTCTCTCTCTCTCTCACACACACACACACACACGCACATACCGTCCAGTGTCATTTTTTTTTGAAACTTTACTCACATGGAGTTTATCCCCTGCCGTGCCTACCTCCCCCCACCACCCACACGTACTTTAGGATCACACGAGTGTCAATGGCGCTCACCTGAAACCCCCCCCATTCCCTCACCAAGTTCAGACACGAGGTACACACACTGTCCATTATGGGGACAGGCGTAGCTGTAAGGTGGAAACGTTGTACCTTCAAGATGAAATACCAGGGACCTGACCATTAAAAGGCAGGAGGAGGAGGGGGTGTGGCTTAGATCTATTGTGACGTCAGAGCCGATCGAACGCACACAATAACAACAACAACAACCTCGATCTGGACAATGTACGCAGAGACATTTTAATGACAGAACGACCTCTCTGGCAGTGTCATAAAAACACGGGAACTGATTTTTTTTTTTGGTGAAATTGCCCGACGGTGTATGGCCGTTAAGAATAACGCGTGTGTGTGTGTGTGTGTGTGTGTAGGTGTGTGTGAGAGTGAACTATGGGTGTGTGTGGGTGGGTGGGTGTGTGGAGGTGGGTGTCGATATCAGGTTTCAAAGGAATCGCCCCTTACCTGGATTTTGCATGCCGGCACGTGGCTGCGCGCGCGTCCTGTCAGAGGCATGAAGACTTTTTTTTTTCAACCCCTCCCCCCCCCACACACCTTGCCGTTGGCGTAAGAGGGTGTGGGGGTGGGGCAGGGTAGGGTAGGTAGATTGTGAGATGAGAAGTTCCGGGAGGGGGGTGGAAGGGTGGAGGGGGGAAAGGGTGAGCGAGAAAAAGAGTGTGGGTAGGGGTGGAAATGTGGCTAAAGGAAACTGGAAGCTTCCGTTGGCTTTGCTGTTAATTCTTCGTCTTAGTCACCTTGAAGTCAGCAACAGCTTCGACTTAGGCACCTGGACTATACAAAAGACAGCAACAGCTTCTATAAGAATGGTTCATAAAGACAGCAAAGAGAAGAATAGGGGGAAATAAGAGTTCAAATACATAGGAAAAAAAAGAAAGGAATAAATTCATTTCAAGTTTTTCACACCTGTAAATTATTGCAAAATATTTCTTTTTTTTTTTTTACATTTCTAGATTTAAGTCTTCAGTGTCCATGTTTGCACATTATTTGATTAGACCACTTTTATATGACTGTGTCCTCTATTAAAGGACTCAATCCCATGCTCCTAAAATAAGTATTTCTCGATGAATTATTTAAAAAAAAACAGAAATCATGGTTTTTTAACCAGGGATTCACACGTCGGTGTGACTTAATTACAACTTCACCAGCAGATGTACGAAAATGTGCGAAAAACACTCAATGAACTTTAACCATGGGGGCAGAGATTTTTTTTCTTCAGATAATTAATTATAGCTTGTGCGTTGATTATTTCTATATAATGGTGACGTCAACTGAGATCGGGAACTACTATAGACATGGATTAAAGTTAACCATTGGCCTCATTATGTAGAAAGATGCAAAAGTAAGGAATATTTGGTACATGTTTGGATTATCCTAAAGCATTCACCTACATACGTCTCTCGCGGCGCCTACAAGTCCATTGCACCATCGGACATAGTGGAGACGACAGGAGTGCACTGTTAATAAAGTCACACATTAGCTGGTTAGTAGGATCTAAGAAATAAACATCTCATACTTTCAGGGACTTGTACAAAATAAATAAAAAAAGGCAGCGGCCGACAATGGGTGGTTCGTGGGCTACTTGTGATTATAAAGAAAATGTTGCTGGGCCGCAGAAGCTTTACACAATATTTTTTCCCATGTCAATCGCATTTACTGAGTAACAACTGTACTGATAGTTTATACATCCTTGAATGTACGCGAGAAAATGTGTACAAGTCTTGACCAACGATAACATTAATTGAATTGAGCTCCTTATATATAAATATACATTTAGGGGTCAGATGTAGCATACACGTGAATTTAGTGATCCGAGGCAATAAACTCATGAATTTAGTGGTCCTAGGCAATAAACATGAATTTAGTGGTCAGAGGGAAAGTATCATTATTTCAGTGGTCCGTGAGATCCTAAAGGCTCTCCTGATGCTAAATAGAGCCGCCCATCCAAAGCCTAATTTACTTTGAAAGTAGTACGTATGATTTCCGATGAATTCCGAATTAGTTTCGGCACCAAACAAAAAAAAGACTTCGTATTTTTAAAACTATAGCTGACTAGTTTAATAAATAAATAAAGCCACTCGACCTTTTGGAGTTCAATGCCAAAAATTATCCCGAAATCCAGTTCAGTTTACAAGTTTGAATTTAAACCAGTTTAATCTAGTGGCTGGTAAGTGAAGTCGATAGTGACTCCAATCACCCGCAAAATGTACAGGGTGCAAGCCCTGGTAAATCCAAAAAAAAAATATTTATATATTCACTGCTGACTTGTAGAGAAGATAGGCGCCACGAAATCTATACACCCACAGAAAGAAGGACGTATGAAAATACAATTAATGTCTATTAATGTGTCTAGTCGTTTCCGAAAAAGAAAAACACATTTTTGTTAAGGGTTAAAAAATAATAAAAATAATAAAATAATAGTAAATTAAAATTAATAATACAATAAATTTATTTCATAAATTCTTTGTTTTTGTTATAAATAAAAAACAATCTGCTAACTTCATATACATATTAACTACTATATGCTTAGCGTTACAAACACTTTTCTGTAACAATATGTAAGTAAACTTAAAATGTACCATAATATCTCTACAAATAGATATTTAATTTGATACTATATATAATTATATATATATGAAAAATCCTTCCATTTAATATCAATGCATTTAATACTAGAGCTACAGATTGTCAATTTAAACATTACAGGTGAAATATATAAACCTATATGTCTTATTAGAAGATAATAAATAAAATATTAGCTTTATATTGTATGAACGTATTGCTTACATAGTCCTCACATCTGAGCTGTGGTTACAACTAACAACTTGTAGTGTTTTATTTCATGTAGGTTATTGTTGAATGCAAACTGTGGCTCTAACATTGAACTGTTATTCATACTCGGTCTTTGATAACAAGAGAAGTACACTGTTTTCTTTGATAACAATAAAAGTATACTGATTTCTTTGATAACTAGTGAAGTACAGTGTTTTCTTTGATAACAATGGAAGTACACTGTTTTCTTTGATAACAATGGAAGTACACTGTTTTCTTTGATAACAATGGAAATACACTGTTTTTTTTGATAACAATGGAAGTACACTGTTTTCTTTGATAACAATGGAAGTACACTGTTTTCTTTGATAACAATGGAAGTACACTGTTTTCTTTGATAACAATGGAAATACACTGTTTTCTTTGATAACAAGAGAAGTACACTGTTTTTTTTGATAACAAGAGAAGTACACTGTTTTCTTTGATAACAAGGAAAGTACACTGTTTTCTTTGATAATTTTATTTATTTTTTTTTTCAAATTGCAAAAGGGACAAAGTGTTTAAATACAAATCTATTCTGATATTTTAATATTTTTTTTGCGTCAATCAAAGACACACCGGTCTCTCAGATGTCCGACATCGGACGTCCATTGAATCAAGTCCTGATTGGCATAAAGACGACGTAACATTTCTTCTGGTTGACTGATATCAGGTTTATGACTTCTTTCATTCTTCAAAATGTACCTTTAGCCTGACTTTGTACATTTTACTACCTGGGAAAAAAAATATTAATAAAGGGGTGAGTGGGTGGGAGAGAATGAAACGGAATAAAAAGAAATGATTCAAAGGGAGATCAGTCAAGGGAAAAATCATATTTTTTTTTTTTAGAATTTGGAAAAATAAAATTAGGACAAAACAAAACACGTTACTAAAATAAAAAAATAAAAGATGAAATATAAATCATAAAATAAAAAAGTTAAGTGCAGGGAAATCTTGGCGATACCTGACTGGATTCGGACAAAAGGCAAACAGTATCGATTACACACTCGTTGGTAAGAGACGGGTCCTTGTTCAAAGTATCGAACGGTATTGAGTGCTGTTGTTCTTTTTTTTTTCCCGCCATTCTTTCATTCTAATAATAGTCAATTAAAGAACGTCCCCGTCCATTGCCGTAAATCCCGGGGGTGGTGGGGCAGTGAGGGACAGAGTGCAGATTAATGGCGATATGTGTTAGGGTGGGGGTGACTTTAGATAGCTGCACCATGCAGTTGGAGGGGGTTGGGCGGCGCGGGGAGGGGGAGGGGCGAGGGATGAGGAATATAGAATATTTCTAATCTGTAGTGGATGATCTTTTGATATGTTGACAGAATAGACCATATTGTTGTTGTTGTTGTTTTGTGGATGTGTGGGGTGTGCAATTTTATATGTGCGTGTGAGGAGGGTGGGGGTGGGGTGTGTCATTTTGTTTGTGTTTGTTATAAGGCTGGAGCTTTTTAAGTGCTTACACATGAGTGTGAGGGTGCGCTTATGTTTTTGAGTGTTTGTATGTGCACCTTTTTAAGGTTGTTTATTTGCGATGGTGCACACCATTGAGGTGAGTAAAGGTGTTCACCCGTGTGGTGGGTTAGTGTTTGTGTGTACATTTGCGGTTAGGTGTTAAAGTGCACCTGTTTGGTTGAGTGAACGTGTACACCATTGAGGGTGAGTAAAGGTGTGTACATGGATGGTTAGATATTGTAGTTCAGGAGTGTGGCTGTATGAGGGTATGTGCGGGCTAGAGAATCAATGTGTCATCATTTTACTGCCGTGGGTTAGAGAATCAATGTTTCATCATTTTGCTGGCGTGGATTATGGTTAGAGAATCAATGTGTCATCATTTTACTGGCGTGGGTTAGGGTTAGGGAATCAATGTGTCATCATTTTGCTGGCGTGGTTTTGAATGAAATATTTGATTTAGATACAAATCATGTTTTCTGATGATACCTGTTGGCACCTTTGGTACGATTCAGTGCTAATACTCGGTTTAACGTTCGAATGTCAGTGAAGATGACATTTACTTGTAGGTTTATCTTCGCATCGGTTTTGTCGAGCATCATAAAGACCCTAAATATTTTAAATCACAAATAATTTGGATAAAAAAGTCTTTTATATTATTACCGTTAAAATAAACCAGTAAGCCTACATAACAAAAACAGTGAAGTAATAAATAAGTTGGAGATTGCAATGTGTTTTATTTAATTTATTTACTTTTATACTTTGGCCTGCCAACATGCAACACACAAATGTGACACATTAATAAATGGGTTGCCATTGAAATGTCTAAATTTGTTATGTTGGTATGAAAGAATATACACTGAACTGGATGCACGATATAGTCATGAATCTATTCTACCGTTCGCGCTCTGGGTGAGTACTTGTATTTCAATGGATCCCCTCCCCCCCCACACACACACACACAAGTTGCCACGTACTTTCAACAGTCTTTGTCTCCGAGTGTCTGTTTAGATTCAGATTAGCAGACTTATAGTTTTATTGGCCGATAATAATTCCGATTTAAAAAAAAACGCCTGCTGAGATAATTAGAGATAGGTATGTTCGAAAAATTGCAAATGATTGATTTAGTAACCAATTACGATGGCCCATTAAAAATCTGCAGTTTCACATTCATAGATAAAACATCTCAAATTTAATGGCGATTTTGTTTTAAATTTAATCATCATTTTCTTAAGTGTATCTTACCGTGTTATCGCAATGCTTTTAGTTTCATTCAAAAGAATTAACTTTGAGAACTTATTTAACACATGCCCCCCACACCAAAGATACCTAGAATTAAAAATAATTGTGAATGTAGTTTTCGCGACTTAAATAACAACCATGGCTACTGACATATGTTTTCAGGTCATGGTTAAAGTCTCCGCTATATCTCCCGTGGTGCCTCCATGGTAATTGCACTATCGACTATGGTGGGGGTGAAAGAAGGGCACTGCAAGTACCGTCCAATTAGTGGTTTATAGGATCTAAGAGATTTCATCTCATCCTTACAGGGACTTCACACACACTGACATATGTAACAATTATAGTGTAAAACGCATAGCGTACATTATGTATTATTCTGGGCTAAAGTAAAGTAACATTAGTGATAATAAACACAAGGTAACTGCATGCTATTATATTTTTTAGAATTACAACACGTATATTATTGATTATGAAATAGAATCATTTCTAGCACGCATGAAATAACTATGGTTAACCAAGGCGTAAACTTTATTCTCCGTGATCCACTGGCCAGTGTAAAGCATGAAATGGACATAGGGCAGTGATGTGAGCAAGGTGTCTATGTCCAGATGAAACTGGTCAGAACATAACCCAAAAGGCGTATCTCAACAACTCAAACGGTGATACACGGCAGCGTTATGACTTCTCCACCTCTCCCTCCCCCCCGCCACCACCATCTCCCTGCTACTCTTTGCCACTTCCGGTGCTAGCCCTGATTGCTTTTGTTATGCAGTCAATAAATTTTCATTTTGCTTCAGAGGACGTGGACATTCCCAGCGAGGCTGTAATGCGGCTCTATTGTAGCCGGCCGCGTGGCCGCTATGCAAAGTTAACATTGATCAAAATAACGTGAAAGAATACCAGGGGACGGGGGGATACGGGAGAGAGGAGTGGGATGGGGTGGGGTGGCCTTTGACAAAAGAAAAAGAAATAAGAATGATAATAAGAAGGAAAAAGAAAAGAATAACAAAATGACTTGTCTCCAGTCATAATAACAAGTGCACGTAGAGGATTGATGACTGTAAATATAAATGACTGGTTTCAAATCATATTGACTGTAAATATAAATGACTGGTTTCAAATCATATTGACTGTAAATATAAATGACTGGTTTCCAGTCATATTGACTGTAAATATAAATGACTTTTTGCCAGTCATATTGACTGTAAATATAAATGACTTGTTTCCAGTCATATTGACTGTAAATATAAATGACTGGTTTCAAGTCATATTGACTGTAAATGTAAATGACATGTCTCCAGTCATATTGACTGTAAATATAAATGACTTGTTTCCAATCATATTGACTGTAAATATAAATGACCGGTTTCAAGTCATATTGACAAGTATTTGGATGTACAGAAAATATGACTTAAAATATAAGATGATTAAACTATTTATTAGCTGTGGTGGAGGTGGGGGTTGGGGGAAGTGGGCCAGTAAAAGTAACACAGACTAGGAAACCGTAGCATGAATACCGCGATGAATCGTGACGAGAACGCAAATAAAATATCTCACAGGTAAATAACATAAGTATCACCTAGCCCCTCCCTCCCGCTTCTCTATTCTCTAGGTTCTTTTACTTGTACAACTGGGAAATAAACTCAATAAACTCACAAAACGTTTAGTATCATTAGATTACCCGATTAAAGTTAAAAGACACTTTCAGTAAAAGACACTCTCAGTAAAAGACACTCTCAGTAAAAGACATTCTCGGTAGAAGAAAGTCTCAATAAAAGATACTCTTAGTGAAAGGCATTCTCGGTAGAAGAAACTCTCAGTAAAAGACATTCTCAGTAAAAGACACTCCCAGTAGTACAAACTCTCAATAAAAGACAATATCAGTTAAAGATACTCCTAGAAAAAGACACTATCAGTAGAAGAAACTATCAATAAAAGATAATCTCAATGAAATACACTCTCAGTAAAAGACATTCTTACAAGGCTCCGCATAATTTCGCGCACTACTTGTGAGAACCCTTAAACTGTTTTCGTTAACACTGCTGGCTTTACAACCGGGTTAGGGGTGAGGTGAAAGTCACTAGTACACCTGCCTTTCATAGACCGTTTTTAGGACAGACGACTCTGGGTGGCTTCAAAGTGGCTTGTGACCTCATTGAAGGTGGGAACACACTTGTCTCCCCTAATGACCTGGACAAGTATAAGGACACACTTGTCTCCCCTAATGACCTGGACAAGCATGCTTGCGGAGCCGGAGCCGAGGAGCCGGGAGCCGCTACTTTTTGCTGGAGCCGGAGCCGACAAAATCTGGCGGCTCCACGGCTCCCAAATGTTTTTTTTTTACAGCAGAATTTTTTTTTTTTAGCTTTAAAATTCCAAAGTTGTTTGATTGTTTGCCCCTACAATTTCAAAATGTTATTATTTTTACGAAAGCCACAACAGTAACAGCGTTAAAATGATAGCGTGCACGCACATCACCACAAGAATTCTTTAACGGGGAATCGTTTTGTGTTCGTTTTAAATCTTGTTTACCCTTCGAAATTTTTTTAATGGCATGTTATTTTGTTATACATAAGTTAAAACAGTTTTATTTCATAGAATAATTTTATCAATCATTTAAAATAAATTTTTAATAAGACGACAAATAGAACGCGTCATTTCGTATTATTATTTGACCGCGAATCAGGCCCGTAGCGTGTGTGGGGGCCAGGGGGCTTAGCCCCCCTTGCGTTTTGTCTGGCTCCCTCTGCTTATTTGCTCTACTTAGTAAAATGCATTACCTGCCCCCCCCCCAGCTATTGCCAGGCCCCTGTTTAGAATGCCTGGCCCCTGCTGTAGAATTTTCACGCTACGGGGCTGCCGCGAATTTGTAATAGACTATAATCAAAATGGTCGCTTTCTGTATTTAACAATTTTATCATAAACAGAATATCTGAAATAGAGTAGATAAATTTATAAGGCTGTGGCTATACGGATCCGGGTCCCAATAAAATCCGATTGTTATTCGGACCCGTGGCAAATATGCACTAAGCTTAGCTATATTTAAACTTTATTAGACGGAACCCGAAAAAATAATAATACAGAGTCCGCTTAGTGGAACCCTAGACACTGAGTAACGATTAAATCATACAATTCAAACAATTATAAAAAAAAAAACAATAATAAAGTTTATGTATAGCTAAGCTAAGTGCATATTTGCCACGGGTCCGAATAACAATCAGACTTTATTGGGACGGGGTCCGAATAAAAATCGGAGTTTATTGGTACCCGGGTCCGAATAGTCATTTCGAATTTATAAATAATAAATATAAATACTGAAGTCTTTAAAATAATTTAAATAATGTATCATTTTACTATTTGCTAATTTGGTCATTGAAATAACTTTTTATTACTTATGAAAATGGCGACTAGTGAAACCTCGGTGGAAAATAATGATATGACTCTGGATGCACTGAAATGGTTTGTTTTTAGTAAAACCGACATGCGTATATTTTTCAAGTTCCTGACTATGGGGCAGTCCCGTAGCGTGAAAATTCTACATCAGGGGCCAGGCATTCTACAGCAGGGGCCAGGCAATAGCAGGGAGGCAGGTAATACATTTTACTAAGTAGAACAAATAAGCAGAGGGGGCCAGAGAAAACGCAGGGAGGCCCCGGCCCCCCTGGCCCCCGCACGCCACGGGCCTGCTACGGCGGTGAACGCGACAAAATTTGCATACATTTTTATCAGCGACATGTTTGCGTGGCGCCATTACAAAAATTTTTGTCTCGTGTGAAACTATCTTAATAGGGAGCCGGAGCCGGAGCCGTCAAATTTGTGGGAGCCGGAGCCGGAAAAAAATTTGGTGGCTCCGCAAGCCTGTGGACAAGTATAGGGACACACTTGTCTCCCCTAATGACCTGGACAAGTATAGGGACACACTTGTCTCCCCTTCTAAATCGGACCAAATGCTTTCATCTTTCATGTGCTTTTAACCTTTCATTTATTTCGGTGGTCATCCCGTGTATTTTGGTGGTCATCCAGCACGAGGATATGTTTGACGTCAAAGTCCTAACCCCCACCACAAACAGGTCAAGTAACTTTGACGACAATGAGCTCAGTTAAATGATAACGTCATACACATTTATTATTTTTGTGTGTGGGTGTATGATGTATGTTTGTGTGTGCCTATGTCTGTATGTGAGTATTGTCGTAGATGGACGATACAAGAAGTAATCAAGGGCAATTGTTCTTTTCAAGATCTAATCGATATTAGATTTTTAAAAATCAACCTAGACTTTCATGTCCTGCCTAAACTACAATCAATGAAACACACACAGCTAGTTGAAATGTACAAGAAGACAAATATCCCTACATTGTACAAAGTGTACAAAGTACAAAGTGTACAAAGTACAAAGAGTACAAAGTGTACTATAGGGATCAAAAAGATGAAAAACTCTTACGTTATCCTGTTATATACAATTTTACCTGCTGAAACTGTTACATTATGTCCCATGCCTGCCGAAACTGTTACATTATGTCCCATGTCTGCTGAAACTGTTACATTATGTCCCCATGTCTGCTGAAACTGTTACATTATGTCCCATACCTGCTGAAACTGTTACAGTATGTCCCATACCTGCTGAAACTGTTACATTATGTCCCATACCTGCTGAAACTGTTACATTATGTCCCATACCTGCTGAAACTGTTACATTATGTCTCCCATGTCTGCTGAAACTGTTACATTATGTCCCATACCTGCTGAAACTGTTACATTATGACCCATACCTGCTGAAACTGTTACATTATGTCCCATACCAGCTGAAACTGTTACATTATGTCCCATGTCTGCTGAAACTGTTACATTATGTCCAATAAGTGCTGAAATTTTTACATTATGTCCCATACCTGCTCAATACATTTGACAAATAACATTTAATTTTATTTCTAGTGAGGGAGATATACTGATTAAAACCCAAGTTATAGTTTAAAGCTAATTTGTTGCATTGTATTATAACAATACTTCACAATCAGCTGCCAACTTTTATTTAGCTTTATATTTTTTTTTTAACGCACAAAAAAAATCAACTCATTTATACCAAAAGGTAAATAAAAACTTCATTTTTATTTTAGAATCAAATTATCGATTTGTTCTTTTATTTGAATTTTCTTAAAAATAAAATCTAAAAAAAAAAACTAAAACAAAAAAACAACATAAAACAAACTTTCTTCCATCATAAGTCATCCAGGAAGTGCATTCATCACTCCAGCCAAAGACTGAAGGAAACTTTAAAAAAAAATAAAAAAACAAACTTGAAGTAGCCAAGACTTGAGACTGTGAAGACGTTGAGCCTGGGCCTAAGAAAACACGGCACATAATAGATGCCAACTTAACAACTGCGGGCAGCGACCGGAAAGTTAAAAAAAAAATCTCTTGAAACAAACGTGGCCATTTTTTGTTTCTTTGCCCATGGATTTATTTTGTGTGTGTGTGTATTATTGTTCTTGGGGGCAGAACCCATCAAGTCCCCTACATCAGTAGGTTGAGTCGGAGTCAGTGCTTTTGTCCATAATGTCTCGAGACTGGAGTGTACTTGGACCTGCGATTGCAAAGTAGAATCCAACATTTTATTAAATCTCTTTTTTTTTTAAAAGTCGGTGCGTATTTTTTAGTTGGCAGCGATGGTGGCATATATTTTGTTATTATGAGTTATTTAGTTTATAATGATTTCTTTTTTTTTTGAAGCCATCAAGTCAGGGGCTTATTGTAAGTTGTTTTTTTTATTTATTATTTTTATTTATTTGTATTCTTTCAATGAGTTTGTCTTCATACTTTGTTTACTTAATGTACTTTTTTTTATAATCAGTGGATTTCAAATTTAGCTCAAGGCTAATAGGTTATAGAACAAAAAAAAATAAAGTTACATATCTGCTTTGTGTGAATTTAAATGGGTGAAGGGAGTGTAGAGGGGGGGGGGAGAGAACGGGAAAGTGAAAAAGAGAGAGGAGATAGGGAGAGAGGAGATAGGGAGAGAGGAGAGAGGGGAGAGGGGGGAGAGGGGGGAGAGAGAATAAGGACACAAAATAAAGATGTATTATGTGGTGATCTTTTTCTTTTATTCCTCCATACTGAAATGAAACTAATGTAGTCGTTGTACGGACAGTCTGGACACCTGGCCAACAAGATGGTCATCTCCTGAGCCTTTAAACCAATAATGTGGCGCTTTTTTTTTATTCTGCTCTTTCATCCACACAATTGCAAAGAGTCCATTGGCTACGGACGGACGACATTAGAAGGTGAATGGATTGGACTTTGAACTCATAGCCTACAGCATATAGATAGGGATTACAACCAAACCAACACCGAGTCGCCCCCAGTTTGGGCAAAGATATTAAAATTGTTGATCAAAAATGACAGTTTTATGGTTGTTCGTATACACACACACACACACACACATATATATATATATATATATATATATATATATATATATATATATATATATATTTATAACAGCTTTTACACAGATTGATAACACTGAACTAGACTGGCTATAATTTTATATATAAATATATTATTATTTTTTTTTTTTCAATTTAACACAGCTTTCTACGACTTCCACTGAGGCATAATATGTTTTTCTAAGACAGTGGTTCTCGGATTTTTTTTTTTGGCGACTTAACCCCCCCCCCCCCCCCCCAAAGGATGCAAAAATATGTCACTGGGCACTTCTCATGCGTAAGTCCGCGAATAAAAATATATTTATTTTCATATTGTAATGTGCTTACCTTTCAAATGCTATACTTGGTCACGTGGTCTGTAGATGAGTCAGGCAGTAAGAGTGCGACCTTCTGGTTTAGACGAAAATTATATATACCCTGCATAACTTAACCCGGACCTCCTGGGGTACGCATACCACTGGTTGAGAACAGCGACTCTAGGGAGAGACCTTCAGAGATACATGGGTGTCAGATGCTAAAGTTTTGTCAGGTTTCCTGTAACATCATATATGATAAGAATAGGGATGTGGCCCTTTAGAAGTGGGGGCTTATTAGTAGTGGGGGGCCCTTTAGTAGTGGGGGCTCATTAGTAGTGGGTGGCCCTTTAGTAGTGGGGGCTCATTTGTAGTGGGGGCCCTTTAGTAGTGGGGGCTCATTAGTAGTGGCGGTCCTTTAGTAATGGGGGCTCATTAGTAGTGGGCAGTAGTGGCGGTCATTTAGTAGTGGGGGCTCATTAGTAGTGGCGGTCCTTTAGTAATGGGGGCTCATTAGTTGTGGGGGTCCTTTAGTGGTGGGGGCTGATTAGTAGTGGGGGTCCTTTATTGGTGGGAGCCATTTGTAAGTGGGGGCCTCAGACAGTCAACTATTTTCTTAACCAATATAAAGTATCTGGTTTAACGTTATTTCATCCATTATGCAAGTTTTATATTGCTCCTTTATTTCATCTCCACCACAGTGCGCGGTAACGTTAATAAACTCTGAGGATATAGAAAGTGAATTCTGTTTCCTGTCAAACGTAAATTACATACAAGTCATAACTACGTTTTAGGAAAGATCCGAAATTAAAAATAAAAATTAAAAATTACAAGTTTTCGATAGAACAAAAGTCACCGAAACAAAATAAGGGTGACAGACAATTAACACTAACTTTATAATCAATAAATTACAACTAAAATGCATGTTATTGATTTTTGTTTGTTAAATAATCAAATTTATTAAGTATACAATTTTGATGGCCTAAGAAGAGGGTCTTAGAGAGGTTTAGGAAACCGTAGATCATTTGCTTTTTGAGTGTCACGGGCTGGCGGACCACAGGGCTCTATGGCAGTCTCCAGATGTTGAGGGACACAGCAAGACTGATCTCACGGGCTCTAAGAGACTAAGTCTCCGCCCCGCAGTTATCACTGAGAGAGTTCAGAGGGAGAGAGAGAGAGAGAGAGAGAGAGAGAGAGAGAGAGAGGGTGTTAGTCGATTGAAAATAGTGAATTTTAAGAATGCATAGCGAAGTACATAGTACGACATGATCATCATTGTTAGAAATATAGTACGGTGGTAACGTGGTAACGCATTTACTGTAGGATAATTTATTGCAGAAAAATTCCTTGAGTAAGGGTGAAAAGTTTAAGTTGACCTTTTTAGTACTCTGGTTCAAGCCAACAGCGTGACTTTGTTTATTTGTTGATAAACTTAAATTGTTAATTATGATAATTATTTTATTATTATATAGCTTTTTCTATGTATTATCATATACATACAAGTCAACAAAATTAACACAATTTGAGAATTGATTTAGTGGCATGTTAAAAAAAAAATTACTTGATAAGAATTATTAACAAATTCAATATAAAATATTTATTTTTTTAAATATGCAACATTTATTTTTGAAGCAACGTAAGTAATTATGCCAAATATTTTGCCACAGTATACTTAATCAAGTTCATTATATTTTTGCTACATGATATATATATTCAGTGAAGGATTTACATAAAATTTACAAGGCTTTTTGGGGGCCCCAAAAAAAAAAAGTGTCTATTGAGCAAGCCGTACCCAGGATTTTGTTTGGGGGGGGCTGTGCGGCTTGGGGGGGGGCTGTGCGGAGAGTTTTATATAAGAAAAAATTGGAACACATTGATAAAGAAGTGTGTTTTATAATAAAATTTGATTTTTAGAATTAATTTGGGGGGGGCTGTAGTCCTCCTAGCCCCCCCCCCCCCCTGGGTACGGCCTTGCCACTGAGGGTGTTTCATATATGCCTAAATATTTTGCACCGACATATATCTGATTTTATAAACTGCCCCATATCTCAAATAGCTTAGGGTCCTATGAAGTCTAAACCAGGCCCTGTATATATTCATAATTTACGACATATATCTCTAAAAGATTCCATTATATTAAGTCTTCTTGCGAAACGGTTTTTAGCCATGAATATATTTACAGATGTATCCCCCCTTTCATTGATCGTACGAGTTGTCTTCCCCTGTCTGTTTCCCTTCTTTCGTTGTTGTAATTTTTTTTGTTTTCTTTTTACCCGGAAACGCATCAAAACTCGGTTACATGATACAACGATTTCCTGCGAAACGGTCTCCTATTCCATCGATTTGATTGGCCGATATGGTGCCAGCAACGTTCTTGTCGATTAGCCTGTCAGCCCACCGGCAAATATATACGGGGTCGGTTCTGTCCCTTTGACTTCTTGATAGGCTTGCTGGAAAAACTAAAGTGGTTGTGTCTATTTCTATCTGCGTCTCTGTGTATCAGCGTCTCTGTGTATCCGTGTCTCTGTGTCTCTGTGTATCTGCTTCTCTGTGTATCTGTGTCTCTGCGTCTATGTGTATATGTGTCTCTTTGTATATATGTCTCTGTGTATCTGTGTATCTGCGTCTCTGTGTATCAGCGTCTCTGTGTATTTGTGTCTCTGTGTATATGCGTCTCTGTGTATCTGCGTATCTGTATCTCTGTGTATATAAGTCTCTATGTATCAGCTTCTTTGTGTACCTGTGTCTCTGCTTAGATATGTCTCTACGTATCAGCGTCTCTGTGTATCTGTGTATCTTTGTCTCTTTGTATCTGTGTCTCTGTGTATCTGTGTCTCTGTTTATATGTGTCTCTGTGTATCTGTGTATCTTTGTATATACGTCTCTATGTATCAACGTATCTGTGTATCTGTGTCTCTGTGTATCTGTGTATCTGTGTATCTGTGTCTCTGTGTCTCTGTGTATCTGTGTATCTGTGTCTCTGTGTATCCGCGTATCTGTTTTTCTGCGTCTCTGTGAATCAGCGTCAAAGTTTACTTGATTCTCTGTGTATCTGTGTCTCTGTGTATCTGTGTATCTTCGTCTCTGTGTATCTGTGTCTCTGTTTATATGCGTCTCTGTGTATCTATGTCTCTTTGTATATACGTCTATATGTATCAGCGTCTCTGTGTATCTGTGTCTCTGTGTATCTGTGTCTCTGTTTATCTGCGTCTCTATGTATCAGCGTCTCTGTGTATATGCGTACCTGTGTATCTGCGTCTCTGTGAAACAGCGTCAAAGTGTACTTGTTTCTCTTTGTATCTGTGTCTCTGTGTAAAAGAGTGCCTGTCTGACTTTCTCTGTCAAAGCCGTGCATAACGTTTCTTTACAGGGAGTGGTCTCAGGCAAAGAGCACCATTAGGGGAGGGGGGGCATTTATATATACAACGGGACCTGATATACATACAAACAATGGAGCTGGTTATATATCCAAACAATGACACAACATTCATTGCATGTATAACTGATATTAAAATGTATCGAACAAAAACTATATGGTTTTCAATTAAAGCTTTCATTCCATGATTGATTATTAAGATGTGACAAATAATTAGTAATGTTTAGTAAGGGGGTGTGTCTTTTGCCTACTTCACCTATTCATAAGATGGCTCTGTACTCTGTGTATCAGAATATGTGTCACAGTGTGAGTCAAAGTGTGTCTTAGAGTACGTCTAGGACCGGATAGACTTTTTAGACCTTTCAACAGACTATACGTGTTAACTGTAACTTTTTACCGCTGACTTGATACAAGAACACCACAAGAAATTTGAATAACTCTGAAATTTTCTGGCAACAATCACAAAGTTGATCATTCAAACATTTTCTGGCAACAATCACAAAGTTGATCGTTCAAACATTTTCTGGCAACAATCACAAAGTTGATCGTTCAAACATTTTCTGGCAACAATCACAAAGTTGATCGTTCAAACATTTTCTGGCAACAATCACAAAGTTGATCGTTCAAACACTTTCTGGCAACAATCACAAAGTTGATCGTTCAAACATTTTCTGGCAACAATCACAAAGTTGATCGTTCAAACATTTTCTGGCAACAATCACAAAGTTGATAGCTCAAACCCTAAACCAACGGAAACTTCAGTAAACGTAATATCTTCATATGAGATATTCATTCATGAATATGTAAATAATTGTAAAGGTCAAAAGAGTTTCGTAAATATGACAGGTGGATGGAAATTTTATTAAAAAAAAAAAAACTAATAAAAAATTTATTGTCATCTTGAATGATGTGAACTAGGGGAGCGGAGAGCGAGGGTTTATCAAGCAACATATTGGGTCGTGTCTGGCCCGTGGGCCACGGTAAACCCATGTAATACATGATTCAATACGTAGTGTTGTTTTACAAATCGGCTTTATGAAATGATAGTAACGATTGGCCAGTTTAAAAGTTAGGGTTAAGAGTTGGGTTTTTTTTTCTCCTTTAAAATAAAATTGCTGCGGAAGTTGTACCGGTGCCACAGAGGTGCCACGCGAAGTCCCGCGGATCTGTCAAGTTCTACTTCAGCCAATCAATCAACTAAGAGGAAGTTCTGTAAAATTCCATTTTAACAGCATCCGCTTATGCGCTGTAGAAAGTGGCGGGATTTGTCTGGATTCCTTAAAAGGGCGAGACAAGATTAAAACACAGCAGACGACACGATATGACGAACGTGGATGGGCGGGTACTGCCATGGAGGATGTGGTCGGACGTGTTGTTGTTTTCGTTATTATGTTTCAGAAGCCCTACTCAAATCTGGTAGTGGTCATTTTGTGGTCATTTTGTGGAGTTTGCTAAGGTCACGTGCTGTCACTTACCATTAAACTTTTTTGAAGAGAGTTAAGTCGTGAGATGCTGAAGCCAGAGTTATGTCACTTGTGATTTATTCATGCCTCATCAAAATGGGTGGGGGAGGGATAATTAATTTATTGGTGGTCTGTCTAGAAAGAGTTATTGTCCTTTCTATGAAGTCCGAGCCAAAGGTTTTTATTTTCAAAGTCTAACCTGACCAAATGTTGTTTATTTCATTTTGTGCGGTTATCAAAGACAAATTGTAACATAACTCAATCAAACTTATTGAGATGTATCTCGCAAATGTATACTCAAATCTTTATTTTAATAGAGAAAGTAAATGATTAATGGATATATATATATATATATATATATATATATATATATATATATATATATATATATACTAGCTGTACCATGCAAAAGCTTTGCATAGAGTTATTTTTTTTTGGTTTCGGGCATATTCGATTTTTTCAAGAATGTATTTTAAACTGGAATACTGTTGTATTAATTCTTTAATTTCGATTTAACGCAGAGCCCAAATCGCTTTTATATATATACTAGTTGCAAGTACCCGGCTTTGCCCGGGTTTAAATAAGGTTTTCTATTTTCCTTCTGTTTTCTCCCTACCCCCTCTCTCCCTTCCTCTCTCTCTCTCCCTCCCTCCCTTTCCCTCCCTCCCTCCCTACTTCTCCCTCCCTCTCTCTCCCATTTCTCTCCCTCCCTCCCACCCCCTCCCTCTCCCATCTCCCCCTCCTTCTCTCCCCTGTCCATCCACCCTCCCCCCTCTCTCCCCCTTCCTCCTTCCCTCTCTCCCTCCCTGCCCCCCCTCTCTCTCTTTATCTCTTCCTCCCTTTTCTCCCATCCTCTCTCCCTCTCTCCCTTCCCTCCCTCTCTCCTCCCCCCTAACCCCTCTCTCCCTCCCTTCTTTCTCCCTCCCTCCCCTCTCCCTCTCTCTCCCTCTTCCTCCCTCCTCATTCCCTCTCACCTCCCTGTCCCCTCACTCTTTATCTCTCTCCCTCCCTCTCCCCCCTCTCTCCCTCTCTCCCACCCTCTCTCTCCCTCCCTCCCTCTCTCCCTCCCTACCCTCTCTCTCCCTCCCTTCCTTTCTCTTTCCTTCCCCTCCCTTTCTCTCCTCTCTCTCCTCCCCTCTCCCTTTTCCCTCTCTCCCTCCCTCTCCCATCTCCCTCTCTCTCCCTCTCCTTCTCTCCCCCTGTCCATCCCCCTCCCCCCTCTCTCCCCCTACCTCCCTCCCTCCTACCCTGCTTTCCTCTCTCCCCCCCTGCCCCCTCTCTCTCTCTTTATCTCTCCCTCCCTCCCTCCCTCCCTCTCTCTCTATCTCTCTCTCTCTCTCTCTATATATATATATATATATATATATATATATATATATATATAAATACTTATTATTATGGCTTCACACTTCTTCTAAAATCCTTCTTCATTCCTTTAACTTCCTCAAGCTGTACAAATAGGGAAGCATGAAAAAACATCAACAATTCTTTGCAGCACAAAGGCAGAATACAGCACCAGCGCGCAAGTTCTATTCGATCATTGGGAAATGACGTCACAGAGGAATTTTATTTATGGCGCCGTCGAGATTACTTTAATATAGTAAAATACTAAAATGAAAAAAAATTAATTACAATTAAACTACCCATCCAGATGAAACGAAACCTGTCCTATAACCTTCCCCATGTAATTATGTGTATGTGTAACAAATTTCACGTTTTTTGGTTATCTGGATCTTGAGTTATAAGGGAACAGACAGACAGACAGACAGACAGACAGACAACAAATGCGTCTTATAAGTATAGAGATTATGTTGTTAATTAGTTTTTTTTTTATTTGTATGCATTTGTGTGTTTTGCCGTGTGTATATATCTGAACATATAACATACATTTTATGTTCTAGTCATTTTAGTCCTCCAAAGTATGTAAGAAGCCAGATGGTCCAATTCTCATTAATGACTTTTTTTAAATTTATTTTTGTAATATAATTTGTTTGAAATTAGAAGGTATGCGCTAAATAGATTTGTTTTATTTTATAAACGGTTACAGTTAGTTTAAATACTATTAATGAAGTTGGACGGATGGCCAAGTGGTGTAGATACTCGACTGTCGACCTAAGAGTCCTGGGTTCGATCCTCGGTGAGGCCCATGGAATTTTTCCAGGGGAAATTTGGTACAAAGTCGTCCCACAAGTCCACCCAGCTTTAAATGGGTACCTGACTTAAGTTGTGCTAACCACACAATCCCTTCATATGACGAGGTTATAGAAACAGATGAATTCTACACCTCATCTGCCCCGATGGCCCGTTACGGCTAACGGAACTTTACTTTTACTATTAATGAAGATTGATTTATATGATATAATTATGGTTAGAAATTACTAAGTTGGTATTAATTCGCGAAAAAATACAAAAGTACATTTTTTTTTCTTCGTAACAAAAGAGCTATCTGAATTTATTTTTATTTCAATTTTTATTACCCTTATAATTAAATACAGACAAGATGCAATCATCGGGGATTCCTTTGTGACAATTAATTTGTCATTTTTGTTATTATGTTGATAGACTAATATCTTGGCTAAATATGTTCCCTTCGTTGAACTGTAATAACTAGGTCACTCTGTTGCCCTGAAAGACTCTGATAACTGGGTCACTCTGTCCCCCCTGACTCTTATAACTGGGTCACTATATCTGCCTGACAAACTCTGTTAACTGGGCCCACTATAATTGGGTCTTCAAATTTGATATTGACTGGGCCCATAAATAGCCCAGGGTCCCTGACAGTGTTGAAGGTCGCACGAAAAACAACGATTGTAAAAAGAAGATGTCGTCAGATACTTTGTCTTACCTCCTCCCCCCCCCCCCCAGCCCTTCCCACCCACAGACTCACAGCTTTTGGCAGCAGTACTTCCCCCACCTCACCCCCACCCTTCCCATCGACTGTATTTTTTCTCTCCTCTGCCTGCCTGGAATGAACCACCGATTATGTCGTGAGCCCAGCGACGGGTCGAGAGGGCAGTGTCAGTCACGTGACCATTAGTGCGTGCATGCACGTGCGTGAGCGTTTGTGTTTAAGACGAGCGGAGCACGTGGGTGGGAAGAGAGACGATGGAGGGAGAAAGAGAGAGAGAGACGTTATAAAAAAAAAAAGAAAGATGGCATGAAAGATGCGAGATTGAGTGAATGATGGATGAGGTTGAATGGAACAAGACAAGGATTGAAAATGAAGATTGTTTCAGATTGAATGATTTCACTTTGTAGCTTTGATTTTATTTAGTTTGGCCTTTTTTTTCTTCTTCTAAATTTTGAATAAATGAAATTTTCTTTGCTGGATATAATGTCATGGTTGTTGAGAGGATCGATAGAGAAGCAAAGGAAATATTCAAACGATATTGATGTTTGAAACCAGACAGTAACAAATAAGTCAAGATGTTTTTTTTTTTTTAAGAGCTATTTTACTGTTTAATTTCGTACGCAAACTCGAATCTATTCCTAAAGGGAAAGTTAAGACTGATACAGGGGCGGATTTAGGGAGGGAGGGGCATGACACCCCTCCCCGTTATCGCAAGTTTAGGTAAGACATCATTAAATTATCGAAATATTTTTTTTTTGTTCTAAGACCGATTTTCAACAACGAAAACAGTTTTGGCCGCCCCCCCCCCTTCGGGGTCTAAGTTTTGCCCCTCCCCCCCCCCACGTCAAAGTTGTCTAGATCAGCCCCTGAACTGATAGATACACAGATATAGATTAATAGATAAATAGATATAGTTTGATAGATACATAGATATAGATTGATAGATACATTAATAAAGAATGAAACAGAAATAGAAAGATATGACATATTATGATTACATGTATAATGAAAGACAGATTGAGATAGTCAAACATATGCGTGTAACCATTTTTTTTATGATTGATAAATAAATTAAATACATGTATTAATAAATCATTTAAGATTCAAACTAATTAAGCAGAAATACCGATATAAGAAGGAAAAAGAAATAAATGGAAATCAATAGTCTTATAAAATATTTATTTATTTTGAACTTCCGTCAGGCAATTTTCCATCTATATATATATTTTGTCTACTCTTCTCAGCAGACGACAACGAAAAGGAAGGGGGGGGGGTGGATGGGGGTGATAACAGTTGTTTTGGTAAAGGGTGTGGGTAGGGGAGAGGGGAGGGGAGGGGGGGGCGGTGGTCCACCCGAGCCAGGCAGGGCTAGAACAAACAGTGATCACAGTGACATTGGGGCCGGCTAGCACGGGCGGCGATAGGTCGAGTGTAAGCACAAACATGGAGCCGGTCAAACTGGAGCGTGGCCAGCGTCCTCAAGACGTCTGCCCGCCATGGCGTTGCCCACTGCCCACTGTATTTGTACAGGGGGGGGGTGGGGGGGGGGGAGATCCATCTCCTCCTAATGCAGACAGTATGGGGTCATCACTGTCTGCTTGAGTTGGTAGTTTTTTTAAAAAAATGTCATGATTACAATGACGACGACGGACAGTCTTGGATAAATAAAAAAAAAAAAGGGAAGCGATGTGATGGAGAGACGGAAATAATTAATGAAGGGATAAACAAAAAAAAATTGAATAAACAGAATGTTTTTATTTTTCATGACCTTGTCAGTTAATATCTATAATGAACCAGGGATTCTTGGAAGACGAAAAATTTCGTTTTACAATTAGACAATTTATAGGCATAAACAGAAACAAAATCTTTAGTCAATAGGAGAAATAAAGGGAGAAAATAAAATGATGGAACATTATGTATTTTGGAAACAGTTTGTATTTTGGAAACAGTTTGTATTGTGGAAACAGTTTGTATTTTGGAAACAGTTTGTATTTTGGAAACGTTTGTATTTTGGAAACCGTTTGTATTGTGGAAACAGTTTGTATTGTGAAAACAGTTTGTATTGTGGAATCAGTTTGTATTGTGGAAACAACAAGCTTATAAGTCAGAGGCGTAATTGTCATCTCCACGCGGCACTTCCTCTGTCTCCAACAAATAAAAACACATTTTCACCGGGCCACACTGACGCATGTTTAGCCGTGGCTACAAACCACAGATGTTTGTAAACAATATTTTCTGCACAACTAAATGGTTCTTTAAAAAATTGTACACACACACATATATATATATTTATGTTTATGTGTATAAAAACTATATATTTTTAAAATAATATGTTTGTATAACTACATTTTTATAAAAAAAAATATATGCTTGTATACGTATATGGCTGCAGTGGCGCAACCTAGGCCAAATCATCAATACATAATTAATGTTATAAAGTTACAATAAAAGACTGTCAAACTGTCAAACTGTCTTTTTTCATAATGTGAGCCCCCCCCCCCCCACCCATCATTTTTTGCTGGTTGCACCACTGTATGGCTGTACACTTGGCCAGACCCGCTAACGTCTTAGTCAGCTACTACAGTGCCATTATATCTTTCATTGACAAATAGCTTTACGTCCCTTCTAGTTTACGTATCGATACTTATTGGTATTATAGAGCTCAGACCGATCGATGCATCATCATACATAGTATATTTTCAAAAACAACATTTAAGTCAATTGCTAAAATTTGATGAATTGAAAAATATCACTGACTATAAGTAACATTACTTGTGTGTGAATATTTACAAAACTTATATAGACAGAATGGCAGAAAGATACAGACTGATGCAGAAAGAGAGCGAGAGGGAGAGAGGGGTGGGGGGGGGGTAGAGGGAAAGGGGAGAGGGAGGGGAGAGAACAGAAGAGGTAGGGAGGGGTTAAAGAAATAAAAGAAAAATGGGAAGCAACATTTGAAAGAGAGTGGGAAAGGGGGTGGGACTTCACTGGAGGCAACGATGTCAGGGAGTGGCAGGGGGGCAGAAAGGGGTAGCTTATTAGCGCACTCCTCTCGGCGCATGCGCATGGATATTTCTTCTCACGTCGGCACGCGCCTGAAGTTTGATTTTCGTTGAGGGCTGAATGACATGCGCACGTGGACGAGAGCAAGATGGCCGCCTGAACGTGGTTTGTGGAGATTAAGCAAAGGGAGAACAATCGTCTTGCAGCTCCCGAAATTGAAAGAAGAAAATCGTAAAGGGAGATAATTATCCGGCGAATCTCCTTTTATTGAGCCCGATCGCGTTTGTCTTTATTATGCAGACGGTTGTTTTAAAAGAAATATTAGCGGATTTTTGGGCACAGCTAATGGGGTTAGTCCGTTAGAAGCCAGGCTTTGATTTTATTTCTGACATGTGATATTAGAGTTTATTTTCTTTAACGTATTATTTTTTTTTTCGGAGCGGGGGAGTCAAAGCTGAAGTCTCCGTTCTCTTGGAATTAACTGTGGACGAACATGTTGAAGGAAAATAATATGTTGGAGGGGGAGGATAAGTGTGATTTAGTTGGAGGGACACAATATGTGTGAGTATGTTGATAGGGAGGAACATTATGTGTGATTATGTTGGAGGGACACAATATGTGTGAATATGTTGTAAGGTCATAATATGTATGATTATGTTAGATGATCATGGTGGGTATGACTATGATTTTAATTTGTTGTGGTATTATGTTTACGTTAAATATGTGTTCAAATGTTTAAAAGCAAAATAAGGTGATTTTTTTAAAAACTAACTTTTAACGCATTAATAACTGTGTTCAATATATTTATATATTGCATGTGATATCGAAATAAAATAAATACATTTTGATTTAGATATCATAACTATCTCAAAAATTGTCACGGCTGTTATCATGTATCATTTAAATATCAAAACACTGAGAATTGCATTTTATTGTATAGAAGAACTGATTTAATCAACTTTGAATATATATTTTAGTTTACAAAAAATGGGAATTTAATGTCAACTTTATCAATATAAAATTATAGGAATAACAACAATAAACGAAGTGAATAAAATAAAAAAAAAGATTTGTACGTTTAAAAATTAAATAATTGCAAATTAATTTAAATATGTGATATTCTTCCTCTAATAAATATTTATAATCAAATTATTAGTTTTACACTTTTATAATAAGTATAAAAAAAGGATAATGTTTTTCGTAAATTAAAAAAACAATGCAAACAAATGTGTTGCTTAAATAATGGGAGGTAACCATTCTTGCTCTCCACGATAAAGTACTCTTATTGAAACAAACAAAAAATGGCGGAGCGTGCTTTACTCGAGTTAGTGTACCTTACTTGCCGACACTTCAAGATCCCATTATCTTGAGCTTTTAATAGTTTGTTGCAACATTTACAGATAAACGTTTTTCTGTGTTTTGATTGCGACGATGTATTTTTTTTCCCCCTCTACTTTTAAAATCTCACACAATCTGTTATTAATTGTTCGGCTGGTTAGTGGCCAGGTTTTTAGGGAAAACCACGACCAAATAGTGACCATCTGTTCCAAGCCTTGTGTTCACGGCCGAGGCCAGTTTGGTTTAGTTCTCCTGTGTGTCTAATCTTTGGGCACGTCCGTCAAGATAACGTCGTCACATTTACCTGGACATCTGACTGGAACATTGGCTGGTTGAGTTGTTTGTTTACAGCAGTCAATTTTATAAGGCGGAGGGATTGCGCACCTAAAAACAGAGAAAAAGATTAAAAAAAAAAACATATCGCCCCATTTCAATTAATAAAACTGACCAGTTTATGTCAATTAATAAAACTGGCCAGTTTATGTCAATTGATAAAACTGACCAGTTTATGTCAATTGATAAAACTGACCAGTTTATGTCAATTAATAAAACTGACCAGTTCATGTCAATTAATAAAACTGACCAGTTCATGTCAATTAATAAAACTGACCAGTTCATGTCAATTAATAAAACTGACCAGTTTATGTCAATTAATAAAACTGACCAGTTTATGTCAATTAATAAAACTGACCAGTTTATGTCTATAAATAAAACTGACCAGTTCATGTCAATTAATAAAACTGACCAGTTCATGTCTATAAATAAAACTGACCAGTTCATGTCAGTCAATAAAATTGACCAGTTTATGTCAATTAATAAAACTGACCAGTTCATGTCAGTTAATAAAACTGACCAGTTCATGTCAGTTAATAAAACAGACCCCGTTCATGTCAATAAATAGAACGATACACAAGAATGAACCTTAAGCAAATGGATAATAAAAAATTAATGGTAAAAATTTAAGAGGCCTAGACAAAATAATCATAGGCTAAAACTTGAAAAATAAAATGAAGAATCAGAAATTATCTAGAGAAGCATCCACAGTTATATTTTTCGTAGCGATAATGTATGCACATATTTGTATGATATAATAAGTTATTGAAATTTGGTTTACTTTTTTCGTGCATTGTAATAAAATCCTATTTTTTTAAAAAGTTATTTTTTTATTATTATTATTTAGCAGAACTTGATTTTTTTTAAAAATCTTGTTGTAAGTATTCTCAGACATTTGTGTGCCATTTGTTGGCGTCATACATTGATGGGCAAGTCATTTTTTTGCAAATATATGAATTCGCTTCAGACATTCTAATTGTATGACACTGTCCGCTATATACAGTGCCGCCGAGAGACGGGGGCAGGGGGGGGCAAATGCCCAGGGGCCCGGCGAGTTTTAGGGGCCCGGACTGAGCTAGCCAATCAACCGAAATTTCTGTCGGTGGGCCTCGCTATATACAACAGGGTAAAAACTGTCTACAGAGAGCGCACCGTTATTTATAAAGTATTCAGGAAATGACTAAAACAATTCCGCCATGTTTGTTATTTTCCTTTTTTTTACTAGTTCAGCACCTAAACATTGATACGCCATAGACCGATACACAAATATGGCGGCTTTTGGAAATGTCAAACTAAATAGACTATGTGTACATTGTATAATTTATAGTCTGTGGTTATATTTAGAAAGTGTGACTATTCTACCCCGGGGGCAGTACCCATGCGAAGAAAAGGGTCCATCTAAACTAGTTACAGAATCATGCAAGACCTCACCCCCCCCCCCTTCAGTTCAATTTATGGTGTGAGGATCCCCATTTACTTTTTTTTTGTAGTCTATGACCCAGAATAGATCAATAGATTAATGCAGAGATACAGTGGTTTAATGATGTAGGTTTTTTTGTAAAACATAATAAGAAAATAGGTCCTAAACCACGTCTGTCTGTCTCTTACAATATATGTCTCTCTGTCTCTCTCTCTCTCTCTTTGTGTGTGTCTGTCTCTCTGTCTCTCTCTGTCTCTCTCTCCCTCTCTGTCTGTCTGTCTGTCTCTTACAATATATGTCTCTCTCTCTCTGTCTCTCTCTCTCTCTCTCTCTCTGTGTGTGTGTGTCTGTCTGTCTCTTACAAAATATGTCTCTCCCTGTCTCTCTCTCTCCCTCTCTGTCTGTCTGTCTCTCTCTCTCTCTCTCTTCCTCTCTGTCTGTCTGTCTCTCTTTCTCTCTCTCTCTCTCTCTCTCTCTCGTCTCTCTCTCTCTCTCTTTATCTCACATTCTTTCCTGAATAAAGATCAACTCGATTGTCCAGAGTACCGAGATAACCCCTGGCAATGACGTGACCTCCAGACATGACAAAAGGGCCGATCGGCCGTTACGTGTCACCAGTCTGTTATCACAGCCAGGCATGAGAAACTGTCAACATGACCTGAACGTGTGCCACTGACGGCCACTGCTCAACACCTTTTTCTCCTCTCTCCCCCTCTCCCTCTCTCTCTCTCTCTCTTTCTGTTCCTCACACACACTCACACACACACACACCGCCTCTCCCCTTTTGTGTATTTAAAAAAAAAGGAAAAAACACAACTCCAGCCCACCCCTGTACTCCCACCCATTCATACACCCGTCATCTGGACATGCCGTGGGTCAAAACTTTGTGTTACTGCAGGCGACCATCAAAAGATCGCTAAAAGCCTCCAACTGCTGACACTGATAGGTCGGGGACAGTTACATGTCAGATAATAGAAAGTTGATTACACACGGTGGTGAACTGAGACTGTATGGTCCGGGTCGGGGTGGGGTGGGGGGTGAAAGTGACATGAAACTGTATTGATATAAATGAAAGTTGATTGCAGTCATGAATGATTGAATTAAATGATATCATGTAATAGAAATTTGATTGCAGTCATAACTGACAGAATTCAATGATACTATATAATTGAAATAGACTGATAGAATTAAATGATATACTATAATTCAAAGTTGATTGCAGTAATGACTGATAGAATTAAATGATATCATATAATTGAAAGTTGATTGCAGTAATGATTGATACAACTGTGTATTGCATTATTTAACTGATACTATTAAGGTAGATGTCAGATACTAAATTAAGCTTAAAAAAGTGATTGACAGACTTGAGCCATGTACATAAATTTAGATCGTGGTCTTACTGAACTGAACATTGACTACAGTCATTGCTGTCACTGAATTTTAAAAAAAATGACACAGCCATCACAGAATGTACAACTAGCGGACGTTAGGTTGCCTGCATTCAAGAGAATGGTCACAAGACTACAGTCATTACGTCTGCTACCATATAAGTGACAAGAAACAAAACACTGAAGTGCTGAGTTTATAAAGAAAACCTTTCCTTGGCTAAGTTCAATTTAACAGAAGCTCAATCCGGCAGTTTTTATCAATACAAAAGATGCCAAAATACAAGAGGAAAATATTGATGAATTTTAAACATAAATAGAATAATATCCGGATAAAACCCAAAGCGGACAAAACCCACAGCGGACAAAACCCCCATGGAACCAAACCCCTATATTATAAAATGTAATATATAATACCGGGATGTATATATATATATATATATATATATATATATATATATATATATGTATTTTGAAGGGAATTTTTTTTCAAAGTACCCCAATAAGCTGAATTAGCCCTTCGAGTAACAATGGTCAATAGTTCATTCCTTCTTAGCTTTACATCAACAGGAAGCTTATCTTACCAGGTTAGCTAACAAAATGAATAATTTTAGCCAAGGTCAAGACTGACCGTATCTTTATTCTAACTTTTAATTCTCGCGCCAGACATACACATTATAGCACAAGGTAAAACAAACAGCATGTGGCGTTAAAATGTAGGCTGATATTATATGTAGGGCAGGCTCGCCAAATGTGGCGTTAGGTATTTAATATATATCAAGGTATAACAGGCTCGCCAGGTAATTTAACTTAATTACCAAATCTTTAACTCTAACTCACTGGTATAGGTACTAGTATATAACAACACAACTCTTAGGCGTGTACCTTACAACACTGATTTAATGTACTATGATAATATTTTATAAGTCTAACAATCCAAGTCTACTCTAAGTATAAAATATTCTATAAAATTCCCTAAGTCTACTGGCCGCCCTCTGTCGAGATACATTCCGCGTTCACTTTATAAAGGCTGGCGGGGTGCGAGTGGGACCGTAGATAATCCGTGTGCAAAGGGGGGACAGCTGGCATGAGTCATTAGGGTACTGGGAATAGTAGATAATGGGACAGTAGTAGAAAGTCCGTGTGCAAAGGCAGCGAGGGCTGATAGAAACAACTTTTAACTAGTATGGAAGGGGTTAAGTTTGACCCGTTACATGGGGGGGGAGAGGTGCGGTGAATTCTTGACGTAACATATCCATGGCTGATTAGGGAGCGAGAGGGGTCCGTATTGGCGGGGTAAATTTAAATTGGCAGTGGAGGTGGAAACGGGGAGGGGAGGGTAAATTTTAGATGTAACATTTCGACCATGACCCTGGGTTATGTTCCATGGTCAACTGATGAGTCACTCGCTACTGGCGGGAGGTGCGTGTGCA